>CAKNYM010048149.1:119948-135990 GCA_932195095.1 Andricus curvator | reverse complement strand
TTTAACTTTTTCAGCCAAATAAAATTCACTTAGTACAAGCAAGTTTTTGTCAGTGCAGTAGTATTGAATTTGATACACTTTATTAATTATTTCAAATACATCTTTGCGGATCGCAAATTGGACTATATGTTTAAGGATTGAATTATTTCGTTAAAAATTTCTTTTTCTTTTGTTGTTGAGAATTTAAATGTTTGATTGAAAATTTGTATTTTTGTGTTATAAATTTGCCACTCTTGGTGGAAAACATTTGTTGGTTGAAAAATTAACTATTGTGTTGAAAATTAAAATATGAGAAAATAAAAAATTAGGTAAGTATTATAGTCATTAATTTCCTGATCTCTATTTATTTAGACAAAATGGCGCACTGCAAAAAAGTTATTTTGACAGGTTATCAGGTGAATAGAAGTACGGTCCAACACTCCACGACTCTCAAAATGAGCCCACATTCGGTCTTAAAATAATGAATTTTCCGTAGATGTGCACCTATGTTTAAGGTTGCAAATAAGTAAATGAAAATTCTCATTTTGATACCAAAATGGAATATTCTTCTTTTTCATCATAAGCAAAATGTTAAAAATAATGAATCTGCTTCAAATATAGCTATGGTTACTATCTTTTTTGTAACGCCTGGAATTGTTTAATTTTCCCGGTGTATCCCTTGTCCCGCTCCTTTACCCCATCCACACCACCAATTATTACCAAACTCCACACTTGGACAAAATTTTTTCCGGTTGCTCTGATATCTTATAAGGAAAAAACAGATTGCAAGATCTAGGAAATGTCTGTACATTCAACTGTTTGTTCTGACTTTGAAGATATTTGATTAAATCTGTCATGCGTAGTGATACTGCCGCATTCTCATTTCTAATAGGTTTAAAGGTTTTGCACCTTATCATAAGGTTGATGGACCGGATACTGTTTAGTATATATACAGCGGTGAATATCTTCCCTATTATCAGTCATCTATAACAAAAACTGTCTCGTAGTTTTGAAAAAATGAAGCTCCACAATGGGATTCTACTCTTCCTAATAGAAATTCTTATCAACATTCTGGGTAAGTGTGCCTAATATAATATAAATTTTTATATAAGCATATGAATATTATTTTGGAAATATAGTGTTGTAATCTGGTGTACACTCTTCTCTGTGATCCCTTGTAATCTTGTATGATCCCATGTAATCTGTTGTAATCACATGCAATCCCGTGTAATCCCATGTAATGTTGTGCAATATCTCTCATATTCTTTTGACATCCGATGTAATTCGTGCATTCTCTGCAATCTTGTGTAATCCCATGTAATCTCGTGTAATCCTTGGTAATCTTCTATAATCCCCGGTAATCTTGTGTAATCCCTAGTAATCTTGTGTAATCCCATGTATTCTTTTGTAAACTTGTGTAATCCTATGTGATCTTTTGTAATTTTATGAAATCCTGTAATCTTATAATCTAGTGTACACGAAAAATCAAAGTAGTTAACCCCTCTTAAAAGTTTAAAAAATGTTATCAAAATTTTAAACATTTTATGAAAATTTGAGAAATTTAAAAGATTTCAAGGATTTTACAACCTTTAAAAATTCCAAAATATTTTAAAAATTTTAAGATTACATTTTTTTTATTGTTTTTGAAATTTTATTAAATTTCAAAAATCAAATGAAATTAATAATATTTTCAAGTTCTTGATAATTTAGGAATTACTCAACATTTTAGAAAATTTAAAAAAACGAGGAATTTTTGAAATTTGAAAATTATACATTTTATTAAATCTTATACATTTTATAATCTCATAGGAAAATAGAAAAAAAGTTTTCAAAATTCCAAGATTTTTGAAAATTTGAAAGTTTAGAAAAATTTTGGAAAATTCATTAAGTTTTGAAATTTTGTAAAAATGTTAAAAATTTTGAAGATTTTAAAAATTTTCAAACATGAAAAAATTTGTTAATTCTTCAAACTCTTAAGATCTCAAAAAATTGTATTATTTTTGCAATTTTATGAAATTTCATAAAATGATATAAAATTTCAAATATTTTCAAGATTTTGGTAAATTAGGAATTACCAAACAATTTCAAATTTAAAAAAAGTGGAATTTTGGAAACTTTATTTTTATTTTAATATGAATTCAGGAAATTTTTGGGAAATTTATTGTCAGATTTTTATTAAACAAAAATTTCGAAAATTTTTGAAATTTCATAAAAGTTTTAAAATTTTATGGAAATTTTGGAATTTTGAAATTCAATGAACTTTCATAAAAATTTTGAAACTCAATTTATAAAAAAGTTCAAAATTTTATAGAAATTTTAAAATACGAAAATTTTGATTTCCAAAGTTCTCCTATCTTTGAAATTTTATGAAACTTCAAAAATCATATAAAATTTCCAATATTTTCCAGATTTTGTTAATTTAGGAAATACCAAATACTTTAAAAATTTTAAAGATCGAAGAATTTTGGAAACTTTATTATTAGTTCAATATGAATTTCGAAAATTTTTGGAAATTTATAGTTAATTTTTCATTAACCAAAACTTTTAAAATTTTTGAAAGAATTTGTAAATTTTCAAACGTTCTTTTTTTAAACTTTCAATGATTTTTGATATTTGCAAAATTTCGAACAGTTTAAAAATTTCAAAAATCCAGGAGACGAGGACAGAAAAATACACAAGTCGTAAAAAGTCTCTTCCCCCTTGCCACATACGATATTTTTGATTAGTGATGCATGATTTTGAAACATTATTTTATAAAATTCCAAAAATGGTTAAGTTATTACAATCTTTACAATTTTAAAGTTTTTGAAATTCCCAAAATTTTGGAATTTGTTGAGTTCAAAAATTTTCAGAATTTTGGGAACGCGTCTAGTCGCCCCGAAAAATTAGGGAACTTGAAAAAGGGGATGGACTAGTCGTCTTGAATTTCGGGACAACGAGACACTTCGTATATCTTAATATAAATTTAGGACACTTTTGGAAATTTATGAAGGATTTCTTATTTGCCAAAAACTTTCTTTTAGAGTTTCAAAACATTTTCAAAATTTTACAAATTTGGAAGATTTTGAAAATTTCTGAACATTCAAACGTTTTTTAAATTAAAAAATCGATGTATTTTGGAAACTTTATTTTATTTTTATATAAATTTAGAACATTTGACCAATTATATAGTACATTTTTTATTTCGCAAAATTTTTTTAATTTTTTGAAATTTTGTAATTCTATAAAAGGTTACAAATTAAGAACTTTTTTATATTTTACAAATTTTGAAAAGTTATAGTTATTTTGTTATTTTCAAACCTTTTTTAAATTTTCCGGTTGATTTAGAAAAAACGCAGTAAATGCTATCAGAACCTGGAAATTAATCTCAAATATCTTAATTGGGTTAAAAGCTATAGAGGTTCAAACCAAAAATTGAAGGTTTCCTACAAAATAAGGCACAAAACTGAAATTTGTATAACTTCGTAGAAAACTTTGTATCGCAAATCGGTAAAATACGTATCGCCTAAATTTCTCTAAGAGTAACATAATTATTTCGTCCCTGAGAGATTTTGCACATCAAATGTAGAACCTGCCTAGGTTGAAATGGATTCGGTCCATTAATTATGTTTTTAATTACAATATTGATTAATTTTTTTTACAGAATTGAATGCTATGTATGATCCTTACGATGGAGGTGCATTACTGCCCAATTATCCTAATGAGACTCCTCGTGTACCTCGTTTAAGTGGAGGTGCAGGAAGTAGTGGAGGAAGTATTGGAGAAAGTAGTGGAGGAGGTAGTGGAAGAGGTAGTAGAGGACGTAAAGGAAGTAGAGGAGGTAAAGGAGCTAGAGGAGGTGAAGCTGGTAGAGGAGGTAGAGGAGGTAGAGCAGGTAGAGCAGGTACAGGAGGTAGTGAAGGTAGTGGTGGTAGTGATGGTAGTGGAGGTAGTGGAGGACGTAATGGACGTCGTTCATCAGGTCGACGTCGTGGGCCAGAAGAATTTATGAGATATTTGGAAAGGATGATTACGGTGCTTATAACATATAAAAACGATAAACCTGTAGCGTACGATTGTATTCTTGATGGTAAAACTGAGAAACAGCCTGTTCCAGATAATGACTTTCGTCTAGAGCACGACTATTATGTCTTTGCTCTTTATAAAAAGTACGCTGGAAATGACTTAGAGTGCGTGATATATGTAAAAGAAGATCACGGTACACATCCACAAGTTTGGGTGGCTGCGGTTAAACCTCCAGGGACAGCTTATGCTTTAACAGGTAAATAAATATAGCGTTAGTTTTTCGTTTCACTAGAACCCAAAGGAAGGAGCTGAGATTGCACCCACTCTCTAAGAATGAACAAGTGTAATCCTACTGATTTCCAGTAAAATCTCACTGGTTGAAATAGCCCGCAGTGTGTCACTGATAATCATTGAGATTTCACTGGTTGACACAGTGGAATTTCTTTAATGTCATCTGGTCGTAAGCTTTGTCGTCCATCAGCTGGTTAGGTATGACACTTATCATTCATCACTTTTATGGTAACCTTTGGCAAATCATATTTCAAAATCTACACTTCACTTTAACAACAATAAATGCGGGCCGGGCTGCAATATAATATGACATGATATATTGCGCTTAACTTTGGGAAGGCCCAGCATTACGTCAACGTGTCGCGACGATCAAAGTCACACTCAAGTGGCCAAGAACCTCCTCACTTCCAAACGAAAGATATTATGTCCACTGCTGATTGCAGCCAGGCCCCAAAAATTTTTCGTAGAAACACTAGTAAACAATAAAGTTCGTTTTCACTTGAGAAATGCAAATACCCAACCAGCGACATGCGCGTACGAGACGACTGGAGCTTTATGTCTTGGCCGCGTAGAGGGCTGTATCACTGGTTGAATCTATATCATTTGGCTTTACTGGTATATTCAGTAACGCTGTTTTAGTTCAGTAACTTGTTAGTTCACCCATTCAAAGTCGGAAAATCAGCGGTTCACAAGTGATAATGCAAAATATTGATTCAGCCAGCGACAATTTCACTGGTTCAGTTAAGGAGAGTACTTTAAAAGCACTAGTAGTTTATATTGAAAATTTTATTGAAATCTTTGACAGATTGATTTTAAATCTTTTTAAAATTGCAAAATTTTATTTCGTTTTCAAGGGATTCCAGCATTTCTCAGACCTGACAGATCAGAATGGTATATCAGTTATGCGGGCATAGACTTTGTGGTCAAGCAAAATCCTGAAACAGAACGCATAAGCAGTATTGAGCCTATGCACCTTCTTAATGGCGAACCGACTCCTCACGATATCATGACTGGAGTTGTTCAAACCTTCCGGGTTGATATTGGTGGCGCAGCCTTTTTGGCGTTCTTAAAAAATGGAGCTTTCTATGGATCTATGCTTCTCCCATATTGGTGGAACCCAGTAGTGCAACATCAAGTATTGAGTCTTCCGCACAACAGTGGAGGAACAATGCGACAGTATTTAAATTTTTACAAAGGGTAATAGCTGTACAGTGAATCTCGACTAGGGCGAATCGCGGACATTGACCTCATTCGAGCGCATCTAGAACTCGGATGGGTGACTGTTTGTGACTGACGCCAGGCTTTTCCAGCGAGGTGGTGGAAATGCACTATGTTGGCTTTGAGTTAATTTCTCCTCGCTGAACTGGCGTGATGTATGCCTAAGTCGTGTATTCACTGTGTTTAACTAATGTCTGGTGGTAGGTTTGACGCCGAGGATGACTGTAAACACTTGATGATATCGAATGTCTACAGTGAAATTCGACAGTCGGAGGACCGGCTGTACTCGGGAAGATGGTTTTCTGCAGTTTTCCTCTCCCCTGGCCGAATGTCCAGGCAAATGCGAGTACTTGTAATGAAGTCGGATGCAGCCGCGCTTCATATCTATAATGTTAGTAATAATAATAACATAATTTTAATCTTAAATATGTAATATTGATGTAAGAGAAATTTCTGAATAAAATTATAACTATTCAAAACTTACTTATCAACTAATTTCGCTTTTTGAAATGTAGGTGATTGCAAAAACCTTTCGATTATATACAGAAAGCTAAAACGCTGAACTGAAAAGATTGTTTGTTCTACCTTTCATTTGTTCATTCACTGGACACTTGATAAAAAGATCTTTCAAAGATAGGGCAAGAAATTATTATTTATAATATTTTCTGAAACTGTGTAAGATAAAAAAGAACCTATTTATGATGAAAAAGGCTTGGCAATTAAATTTTCGTAACGAACCTCACAAACATACAAGAATTTGGAAATTTTAGGAAAACACTTGGATTTTGAATTGGATGGAAAAAATGTCTTTCAGATCAACCTGAAGCATCTTTTTCTTCATTATATAAATAAAAATAAGTTTAAGAATATTGATTCCCGAGATTAAGAAGTAAGCTCTTATTTTATAATTATAATTTTTTTTATTTAAGGACATTCTTTTGATATAAATATGATATACAATGTCTCGAGACTCATAATCAGAATTAAATCTGCTTCTCTGGCGTAAAAATATGAAGATTAGGATTGTATAAACAATTTAAAAATTCATCATCATAAAAATGTTGTAAATATTATGTTTTGAGCATCATTGAATCAATAATTAGTAATTATCAATTCCGAATTGTAAGCATTTGAATTTTTCAAAAATTTATTGAACAAGTTTGAACTGAAAACGTTCTAATTCAAACTATCTTAGATTGGGAAAAATTCAGAAAAAAAAAACAATATTTCAAGGGAAATGAAAAGAAATTGAATTTTTATAATTTATTAATAAATAGCTGTGAATTCGATCTCCAAAGGTTCCACTATATTTGTATTTAAAATTAGGTGGTGCCCATTTTACGAGCACTTCACTTCCCGTTAGAAAATAGAGAAAGCAATAGTGATTTTTTGAATAAAGGACAAACTAAAGTTTTTATTTTAATCAACTTAAGAATAGAAATTTACAAAAAATACGAAATTAAAAAATAATCAAAACAAATTTTTAAATACAAAGATGAATGAGACAAATCAAATATTGTATTTGAAATGGTAATTTTTCGACCTGGAAAAGGGAAGGGAAAAGTTTTGTCGCACCTTATCGCTTTCCCAGCTTTATGATTTTTTTACAAAAATTGTCAGAATTATTTTATTTGAAAATTTATGTTCAAAAAGTCTTTTATTTTTCTGCACCAACTTTGAATTATCTCGGTGAAAAATGGTTTTCTCTTGAAACAGATGTTTCAAATTTTATAACTGAGCATAAGTTCCTTACTTTTCAAAAAAGTGGATCAGTATTATAGGTCAATCGATTTGTCTTGAGCAAAAAAATCTTTTATATTCTTGCATCCAATTATTCTTTCTAAAGTTATCCGGTATACAGACGACGACAGACAGACAGACACCATCGTAAAACCGGATGATGAATGTAAAAAATGCCACTTTTTCGTCATATTTTTTTTATTTATAAAAAATTGAAAAAATAAATAAAAAGTCTGGGTCAACAGTTTTCTTTAAAATTTTATATTACGCAGTACGTTATTTTGAACCAAAAAAGCCATATCTTTCCCACTGCAGCGGTCTGTGAAATCACAGGGCCATGCTAGTGCAAAAAGGAAATCACGTCTATACTCAAAGGTAAATTTACAAATATATAATTCGAAGCATTTTAAATGAAAAAATTTCCAACTTGAAGTGGTGAGGACTGAACTTTCTTAAATTTAATAGATTTTTTGCCTCTCACACATAAAAAATGAGCATTTTTAACCTTATTTCGCGGGACACAATCTGAGGCCGGTGCGCAGCATTGTTAATGCGCATGCGCAGTGCCATATGGGCCCAGTGCCGCTGGGCAAGCCGGCACATTTACACCCGGCGGACGATAATAAAGATCCATCAGATTTCAAGTTGGCAGCACTGGTCTACGTTCCGAAATTCAGCTATGAAAAAAAATGAACAGACAAAAGTCACTCTTTCAAAAAAGAGTGAAAACTTTTCAAAATTTGTCATCAATAATAACAAACTTGTTATGTGTGGTTCCAAACTCGGGCCCATTAGTACCCAAGGTCTTTTCTTCTTTTGTTGCAGGCGTCATTCACTCTACTTATATTCTTTTTATAAAATACTTTTCGCTACACTTTTCTGTCCTGGCATACTTCTCTAGCTTACTTCACGTCCATGCATTCTTTCATGCAAGCTCTTCTGTTTTTATGGCTTCTTATGTATTTTCATATTAAGGTCTCATTCAAAAATTCTAACCATTCTTTTTGCGGTCTGCCTCTGGGCATACTACCATTTACTTCACCTTTATACACTTGTTTCGTTAGTCGTTCATGTTTCATTCTTTCAACATTCTTTGAGGATTATTTCGTTTCTTACTTTGTTTTTGTTCCATTTACGTTAATTTTCAGGCCTATGTTCTTCATTCTTGTATTTAATTTTCTCAACATTCTTTGCAAGTCTTCGATTGAGTCTGCTATAACAACCTTGTCATGTACGAAAGCTAACCCACGTACCCTCACTGTCTCGATATCTACACTTTCGTCGTCTAAGAGGGCCATTCTTAGACACTTGTCGATAAACATAATAAATAGTTATGAGGACATAACGCATCCTTGTCTAACACCCTGCATAATATCGAACCAGTCTCTCAGTTTACCATTAACCCTTACACTCGATTCGTTACCAGCATATATTGCTTGTATTGCTTGTAGAAGCCATCCATTGACTCCTTACTCTTTCAGGACTTCCCAAAGTTTACTTCTATTTACCTTGCCAAATGCTTTTTCTAGATCATTAAATGCACAGAAAACTTTCTTTCCTACTTTCCAACTTTTTTCTGTGATCTGTCTTAAACTAAATATTTGATCCTTACATGATCCTGCTGGCATAAATCCACTTTATTCTTCCCCTGTCTTTTCTTCCGTTATTTTCATTACCCTGCGGATAGGTATTTTTGAGTATATTTTACTTACGGTAATCAGTAAGCTGATACCTCTGTAATTATTGTAGTTGCTTTTATCTCCCTTCCTTTTGTATATTGGTACGATAATCGCTTTTTTCTACTCGTCTGGGACTCCCCCATCTTGATACATAAATTTATCAATTCGTACAACCTGTGAGGTATGTACTTGCCACCGCATTTAAGCATTTCAGCGCTCATACTGTCTACGCCAGCAGCCTTACCGTGTTTTGAGTTCTCAATTATATCTCTAACCTCAGTGACACAGAATTTCTCAATTCGGTTTTCTAATTCATTATGTTCTATGTCGCAGTTCTGTTGCCCTACAGCTTCACCTTCTAATGATTCTTTCAAAGACTCTTTCAAGGCTTCTACTACTCCGTCTGTATCATGTAGCATTTCACCTTTGCTGTTTCTCAAGCTGACAAACTCTGTACTTTGACTTCCCTCCATCGTTTAAAATATTAGATTCTTGCTTCCTTTAAAGTTGTTTTGTATTTTCTTCTCTTTTTCTGTTCTGATTTTATCTTTACTTTCCTTGACTAGTCGTCTAACTTTCTTATTTTTGTATCTGTAACCATTTTCAAGTCCATTTCTCTCCTCATCGCTAAGACCTGCGATGTTCAATGTTCTCTTGTACTCTTCTTTCTTTTTTTGTCGGACTGCCTTAATTTCATCAATCCACCATGCATCACCAGACGTTCGTCCTGCAACCGCAGTACCACATACCTCACCCCCTCTGAATTTTTATTATCTTTTAGTGCTACCCAAGTTGCCTAATCTATGTGTTCGTTTATCTTATTCTGAAAATCTATTCGCACTTCCGGTTCCTGTAAATTTTCAATCTTGATCGCGTTTGTTTCGTATTTTTGGTTCCGTTTGTTCTCCATCCCTGATCTAACTTTATTTTGGAGACTAGAAGGATACTATTTCATTCAGAACGTCTTATGACTCTTGTATCTTTTACTAGTTCTCTTAGTCTTTCATCTGCAATAACGAAGTTAATTATACTGTGGCTATTTCCTACACACCATATGTACATGTGCATCATTCATTTTATGTCTAAACCAAGTATTCGTAAGAATTAGGCTCTTTTCTAAGGATAAGCTAACTAATTTTTCCCCGTTTTCATTTTTCCTTGTTGGATCCCCAAACTTACCTAGCACCCTTTCTGTATCTGTAACCTGACGTTGGACGCCGACTCGTCCGTTCATATCTCCTAGCAGAATGATTCATTGAGCATGATCGTAAATACTTATTGTATCATTTAAAGTTTCCCAGAAGGCATCTTTGACTTCTCACGAATCACCTTTAACTGGGGCGTAGAACGCTATGATAAATAATCGTCTGATTCCTACCTTTATTCTAACCCACGAAAATGTGGGAGATACAAAATCATGATCTTTGAGGTGCTGTTCTGCTTTTTCATTCATAACACAGGACCACAAAATATTTTTGGCTGGACAATTGATCAGGACTCGTCGTATCTTATGTTTTTGGGGTCGCTGAGTCCGAATCTGGGCGTGGAATATTCTTATCACGTCACAGTTTCTGAGAAATCAAGATTTAACTCCAAAATTTATAAATATTTACACTATCCCATCTTTAGCTTCACCCAGGAACAACGACGTGGACGTAATAGTACTATGTTCCATTTGGGGTGCTTGATTTGAGTGAGTCCCCTTGCCTCTCACTGTTTGGGCTTTATTTTTATACTAGAAGCTGTCAGTTTAGTCCACGTCGTTGTTTAGTCCACGTCGTTGTTCCTGGGTGAAGCTGAAGATAGGATAGTGTAAGTATTCATACATTTTGAAGTTAAATCTTGATTTCTGAGAAACTGTGACGTGATAGGAATATTCCACGCCCAGATTCGGACTCAGCGAACTCAAAAACAAAAGATACGACTAGACCTGATCAATTGTTCAGCCAAAAATATGTTGTGGACCTGTGTAATCGAGCCGACCTTGACTACCGTGTGATTCACTATCTACAGTAGAAGTCCGATAATTTTCTCATTTCGGGGCTGTAGGGACGAAAAATTCCTGGAATTGCGGACTTATCGGATGCCCCCTCTAGTGGCACGATATTAGATGTGCGCATGCGTAAGAATGATGCGCAGATCATAAGCAAAACGGCACACGTAGTGGGAGAACACCAATTAGTATGCGTGCCGTGCGTGTGATGACGTTTTTAGGGGAGTGTACACTTATCGGACGGCAACTCATTGGACTTGTTCTGTATTCCTGACCATATTTCCAAACCGCCTTTTGATACCTCATTTTCTATGTTTCTACTTTCGCATCCCTTTTTCTTTGTTGCAGGTAGACATAAAATATCTAGCTTCCTTACGTGCATAGTTTCTTGTAATTCTCTTAACTTAAGATCATTCACCTCTCTAGCATTCCAAACACCTAGTCTCCATTCATCGCCTGAAACTCGACGTTCACATTTATCGTGTGTATGCATTTTCTCAATCAAAGTTTCAGTCCATTCCGAGGCTATTATATTGTTTGTATTGATTGATTGTACTCCCAACTACCAACCTGATGCGCGAAATTTATTTTGCGAGTCGAATCATGTCCAAGTTAAGTAGTGATTCGTCGTATGGTGGAGAGTCTAGTTGTAACGTCAGTCCCACCAAACTTCGGTTACTGAGGGGGGGGGGGGGCCCAGAACAAGGAACCGAGAGAGTCGCAACTGGTTGGTTTTTTATGCTGAGAAGGTCACCAGTTCTATTAGATAGGAGTTCATATATACCCATCTGACAATTCCCGGCATACCTCTAGGTAAAGAGCAACTGCCATCCAAAAAATGTTAATAGCCCCCAGTAGCACCGCGGTAAATAACACCCACGGCCACGTCTTGCAACCGTGAGATGGGTGGTCATAGGCAACGACAAAATCACAACGACAGGCCGGCGAAACCCTCGTGTGTCTTGAGGACACGAAGCGCCACAAGGATGACAGCTTTCTGCATCCATTTCGCAAGTGCCTTGGCATATTTTTGGCACACGGGTATGGCTTTAAGGTTACGAACCAGTGATAGTTTCGCACCTCCGAGAGCACCTATCACAAGGACAATTACTCGTACCGAAAATTTTGTGCACAGTTGTTGTAGCTCTCTTTTAAGGTCTTGATACCTCTCCTCTTTTTCTTTCTTCTTTGCAGTGATGTTGTATTCGGACGGAGCCGAGAATTCGATCACGAATATAGTTCGTTTCTCGAAGTCTTGGAGAACAATGTCAGGCCTCGAGTGCGCAACGGAGACTGTTGCCCGAAAATCGTAGTTCCAGAATATTTGGCACTTCTCGTTTCGGACAATCGACTCTATCTCCCTTGGAGCGTTCAACCGTTCAACCGTAAGAGCGACAAAGATGGTAATAAAGCACTCTTAGGGCCGCATTATGTCTATAGATATACGTCGTTCCTGTGTGGGTCGGACACCCTGATAGTATGTGCTCTAGGTACTCAGCGTGTGCATGACACGCTCTGCACCTATCACTGGGAAGTTCTTGACATAAAATGCGCTCACGGTATGCTAAGGTCGAAATGACACCGTCCTGGCATGCGAAAATAAAACCCTCTGTACCTGAATCAAGCCCTGATGATTTGAGGAAAGCAAAAGTTTGCTCCTTCTACAAGGACTGTTTTTCTACATTTCTGTGAAAGTTTCCGTGCATTTTCTTGTCGAGTGGCTCTTGGTGAAAATTTTCAACCTCTACTTTCTGCACTCTGGTTTTTAGAAGTGAATCATCTAGATGAAGTATTGCACGCTCCGCACTTCTGATGTTAAAATTCAGGCCAAGGGTCTCGGCCGCTTGCTCCGCGGCTTTGTAAAGGAACGCTCCTTCGCCAATCATCTCGTAGTTCCTGACCATCTTTAGGAGAGGATCTCTGCCATTCGCAACGATGTAAGATGTACTCAGAACAATCCGGTTATGAAGACACTGGAGATTTAGAAGTCCGCGTTCGCCTTGACGACGTGAAATATATAATCGCGGAACTGACGAATTTATATGCAAGCTTTTATGCATATGCATGATCTTACATGTAATGACATCAAGGGCCTTAAGCTCGTTCTTCATCCATTGCACTACCCCAAACGAGTAGAGTAGAACCGGGACGGCAAGCATGTTAGTCGCAGATACCTTGTTCAACGCCGACAGATTGGAAGTCCAAATCTGTCGAAGAAGATGCTTGTATCTGCTTCGGAGAGACTTCTTCACTGATGTTACGTCCTAAATGCGGTTTTGAGGCACGCCCAGGTATGTATAGGTCTCTCCAGTATTTAGATGTCTGATAACACTTATATCCACAAGCTCAGGGTCCTGGGGAACGCCAGTAATCTTTCCTTTCTTCAGATGAATTTTGGCACACTTGTCCAAGCCAAAGTCCATCACAATCTCTCCTGTGTAGTTCTTGACAATATTTATAGCAGTTTGAAGTTTGCTTTTACCAGAGGCATAGATCTTCAGGTCATCCATATAACATACATGAGTGAACTTATGCTCTGGCTGATTAGTGTCGCCACAGAGGTATCTAGGAGAATTTCGTAGTGCGAGAGATAGAGGCAGAAGTGTGATGCAAAAAAGTAAAGGGCTCATGGTATCACCTTGAAAGACGCCCCTCTGGTGAAATCTAGTCCAGGCCATTGACAGGACGCGCTGATGGGCTGCAGCGTCTTTACAGACACACCTGTCAATTAGCAGGTTCTCTCGACAGCCTGCTACACCTTTTTTCGAGCCACGTTGTTCATACATCTCTCGCCATACAGGCTCAATTCGTCGAACAATCCTGTTGTTGAGGACAGCTGTAAAGATCTTATACAGCGTGTTCAAACAAATTATTGGCCTCTAATTCTCTGGGTTGGACAAGTTGCCTTTTTTTGGCAGAAGTATAGTGCGCCCTAACACCAGCCACTGCTGAATGGGCGTCTCCGACTTTAAATATGAGGTGAATATGCGGGCCAAATGTTGGTGTGTAAAAGTAAACTTCTTCCACCAAAAGTTCTTGATACAATCTGGTTCAGCAGCGGAAAAGTTCTTCGTGCCTCTAAGTGCTTTTTTCACCTCTTCGGCAGTGATTGATGGACATTCCTCCTCAGATTTTATGAGTTTGTCGCAAAACTCCTTGAAGCGGATGATATTGTCAGTATCTTCTTTCAACTCTAGTGTTTTCGGAATCTTGTACAACTCTCTCCAAAAAGTCTCTACCTCCTTGGGCTTGGGTGGATTTTTTACAGACACAGGTAGATCGCTGAAGAGGCGCGATGGGTCAGCGAGAAACTGTTGATTCTCCCTGATCCATCTCTCTCCCTTCTGTATTCTCCTCATTGCTTCAGATAACAGCCGTATTTTGTCAACAATATGCTGCTTGATTGCCAGCAGCTTTGACTTGTTTAGTATGTGATTCGAAATCCTTATTTCTTGGGCGACCTTTCGAACCCTCTCGTAAACGGTCTATCAGATGTTATGTAGTCAATCACACATTGAACACGGGACGCATTCTGTCTTGCCCATCCAATCTTCTTGTTCAGTTGATGCAAGCGTCTTTTGGTCTTTTGATCCATCGTTGGTTTCAGCCTTCGATTTGAATCAGCCAAAGTTCTCGCAGCACCATAAACTGAGCAATTGATGGTCCACAAGGTCGGACTCTTGCGAGATAACTCCACGAAGGATGGCATCCATTTCAGCCAGATCGTGGGGCTTAGGAGGAACTTACATGTTAATGTTCCTTCTTGTAATGAAATTACGATCATCTCTCAGAAGGTGCCTACTTCCTGCTGTTGGTCTCAATGTCGCTTCCTCATCTTCGTCTGCAGCTTCATAAAGCAGCGGTTGGGGAAGCGCTCCGCGTACATATCCATTTTTCCGGAAGTTGACGGCTTGATTTCGCAAAGACTGATGCGTAACGTGCTGAAGCCCTGGGTGTTTCTGGCACCACAGACTGTGCATACGCGCCATAAAGCCTCGGTGAACAGAGATAATGCTGGCATCGCAGCAGTCTAGCACGTCATCCTTGAGTTGATCCGTCCACTGAATGTGTGCGTTTCGCCGGTTCGTCGTCGTGTTTCCATCTAAATTATTTTCAGCACCCCGAACTCTAGGCTGATCGGCATTGTTTGCCGACCCATTGTCGGGTGCTCTGTGCGTTCGAGCAGCTAGGGAAAGGGTTAGTCCATCCTTGTAGAGCCCCGCGTGCAAGGATAAGGCTGATAATAAAATATTAAAATTAAAATTATTAAAATAATTGAATTCAAATATTATAAGTTTCATTGAAAAATCCATGTATTCAAAATGCATTTAAGAATCTTTGAAGAAGCGCGTCAACGGAATCATCATTAGCTCAATTTTTTAATTTTTAACCACCCTAAGGTTGTCGCCCGCAAGCGGCTTGACAATTTAATATTAATGAAAACAATAGCTTTCTTCCACGTGACATTTTGAATGAATTATTTTTAAAACCATGATATATAACCTATTAATGACTATAGCGTTAAGGTAGGTTAGGAATATTTGTACTATTATTTAATAATCTTCGTATTAATAAACAGGTTGGTAGACTCCGGTGAAACAAGGCAAAGGGTTGGAATTGGCGCGATTCCCAAATTTCTAGCGAATCAAAGAGTCGCGTACCCCACTTTTAAAAGAAGCACTTTTTCGCTTCTCGAACTCCCCACTTTGACGCGAACGGCCGATCGACGGTCTTACATCCCCATTTTTTTGCAGGTGTCTAATCGCCGCTTCGTATACCCCTCCTTTCGCGCATTAGCGAATCAACGGCAGGACTCTCCCGCTTCGGTTTCCGCGTACCGGCCGAGGATATAAATATGGGCCGACCTTGCGTTAAGACAGCAGTACGACTCTGGCAGTCGATGGTTTTACTTCGCGGAGCTTCGCCGAAATTAGATCAACGTCGAAAGTACCTTCTCGGACTTCATCCTTGCCTCGTCGCACCGGTGTTGGCTCCCAACTCTTCATAACGTAATTTCGCAGTTGGTTACTTTGAAAAATCGCCTTATCAACCCTTTTTCCTCAATCAGTCTATTTCACTCTCAGTTACCTACTTGGTGACGAGTGCACGACGAGTTCCCGTCGATCACCTCTTCTGA
>CAKNYM010048149.1:107404-119938 GCA_932195095.1 Andricus curvator | reverse complement strand
GTGCACGACGAGTTCCCGTCGATCACCTCTTCTGAGGACTCAGTGGGAACCCAGTTTATTTGAGGTCCCTGCGGGTCCCAATAAACGTTGCATTCGACGGGGACCACTCTTCATCTCCCGTGTTTACTTTTTCTTTCGTCTCTCCTTCCTGCTTCCTAGGTTACTACTCCTGTTTGCCTTTTATGATTTGGTTTCTTCTTATTTAGGAATCCCACTTACGGATTGAGGTCTCATGGAAGGCAAGGTTCCTGAAAAGAAGAGGTGTCGCCCTAATCTCCGTAAAAGACTCGCGGCCAAGCGCCGTACAGGGGCCAACACCCTCCAGAGGGAGGAGGAGGACCACGCGCAGGCGATTCCAGCAAAGAATAAAGTGGACAGTGAACGTGTTTCCTCAATTCCCCAGTGTTCTAGTGCGCGAGCGGCAGGTGGTGCATCCGTAACCTCCCCTCAAAGCCCATCACCCTCGTGGAGTGCGGGTTATCCCAGTGCATCGGGAAACCTCTCAGCCAGCGCGTCAGTGAGTTACCAGTTTTCGTCCACGCACGCTCATCTCAACCCCCCAACTACCTACAACGTTCTAGCATGTCATAATTACGCTCCTTTCTCCCGAGCTCCCCCTACGAGTGCAACATCAACCTTTTTTTGGTGTTATACCGTCATCGAATGTCCCCTGTGTGAGGGAATTTTCCAGTGTGCGATCCGCAGCGAAAAAGATTTTTGTGCTTCTTCTGAAGAAGAGATTTTGACTCATGCCGAGGAAAGTTGCCAGCCGCGAAATTAGGAATCGGCCCAGCCTGCGAAGACGCACCGCCGCGAAGCGTAAGGCTGCTTTGGCCGCCCAGGCGAGTGCACCCCCGGGCGTTACGATACGTGTCCCTTCCCCCTACCATCTTGGCTTGAGCCCCTAGGGACTGATGAACATCACCCAAAAGGAGCCACAAGTGAAACGCCAGCCAAATGGGATGACACCCCCCATCCACCCACAGACAATACCATTTCGAATTCCCGATCTTTATCTCCACTGAGCCCCACAGCATTGAAGATTGGCACTTTCGACGATCTCGCTGAGTACCTCGTTCGGGAAACGCCGTATTATCGGCCGGCCGATCCAGACAGCCTCTCGCGCAGCCCGCCTCAGAAATCTGACCCAGGCCTTCCTACAACTGATGCTTTTTACGACCCGGAGTTTCCAGGCTACAATTCCATCCCCATCAAAGACCCATATACGGCGGAAACCAGCGAAGTCTCGAACGCGGACGACCAAATCAGCCTCCACGCCTCCCCCTTGGAAGTCACTCCTGAAAAAGCAGGTCCCCGCGTGAGCGAAAACACCCACTATACGCCTCGAGTTCGGATTCTACGGGACAGCGGTACAAGTGTGGAGTTCGAATCGCCACGTAATTCCCAGTGTGCCAACTGTGCCACCGACGCAAGACCCTCGGTATCCCGTGACATTTTCAGCAAGGAAAAGTGTGCATCACAAGAGCTGAAGTTTCGTAAGCATCCCGGGTGTGTGTCTCCAGACTATACCCTTTCAGCGTCTCGGCTTCGGTCCATTATCGTAAGACCGGAAAAAAAACGTCACCGCCGATCAGCCAGCCACGAGACTAAGGAGCAGAAGTAGATGGGACCCACGGATCTAGGAGTTCCATGCATCTAATCATCACCCTTTGAACAATTCATCGGTTCTTTTCAGAACCCCATAAAAATCGGCCCTTTTCAATTGGTTGGTTCAATAGTTGCCTAGCACAAGGTACCTTCGAATATTCCCCCCCCCCCCCCCGCTTATCTTATAACATACCAGACAATCATATCAGACATACGTAAAATACGTGAATAAATGACGATAACTTCCTCACACTCTAATAAAATGTATGAATATTATAGGTCAATCGCTTCGCCTCGAACTAAGGAATATTATATATTCTTGAATCATCTTTGAATATGTTAATGAAAAAAGTTTTACTATAAAAAAACCCTATTTTCAAATATAATGCATTACCATAGCTTTCTGACTCTTCAATAAAATGTATCAATATTATAGGTCAATCAATTCCCCTCGAACCAATGAATCTTTTATATTCTTGCATCAACTTTAAATTATGAGAATGACAAAATTTTTACTATAAAAATCGATTTTGAGTATAATATAAAAAAATGCAGGGAATATTTTTAGGAATACTTCAGTCAGTTTCATGATATTAGTGGTGAAAATAAGCCCTCAAAATTTCATCAATTTATCTGCAACCGTTTTCAAGTTATCGTGTTCACACGCACACACACATCCACACATACATCCGAACAATTGCTTAGAACACTGTGTTAGACATTTTTAAATTGAGAAAGGTTTAATTAAATGAATTAAAATTTTTTTGACAATAACACCATTACATAGCTTCCTCTATGAGGAAGCAAAAATACGAATCTTCAATAAATTATTCGAATCTTCTACGGAAACAGACTAATTTTCAAATCAGAAAGGTAAATTTTTAACAAAAAAGTTGGATTTTCAAACAAAAAATACGCATTTTCTACCAAAATAATTAAATTTTCAACCCAAAATGACGAGTTTTCAACCAGAAAACTGCATTTTCAACTATCAAAGGTCAATTTTCTGGTGAAATTTTTTTTTTTAACCAAAATGATCAATCATTAACCAAAAACATTAATTTTAAACCAAATAGTTGAATTTTCAACTCAAAAGATGAATTTCCTGCCAAGAAATTTTCGAAAAGAAATATTTATATTTCCAGTAGAAAAAGGAAATTTCAATAAAACAATCAATATTCGGCCAAACAAATTAATTTGCAATGAAAAACACGAATTCTCAATAAAATCCATGAATTTTCAACTAAATCTTAAATTTTTGAAGGAACTTTAAACTGTCAATTGTTTTAGCCAAAGGAATGAATTTTTAACCAAAAGGGTGAATTTTCAACTGAAGAAGATAAATGTTCAACCAAACATGGAAATGTCAAATTTTCAGTGAAAAAATTAATTAGGAAAAAAATTTATTAGGAGAACAATCCTGAGACCAACGTAAGATTATCAGGATGATTCGATTTTGGCAAATTTCCACGTTTTGAGGTCAAGTTCGTTAGCCAACTATTTTGGATACAAATTCAAAAAGTGAGCACATTTGAACATTTTTTTTCAAAGATTTGAAAATTCTATGTACGGTTATTGGTAGTACCCAAAAAGACAAACAAAATATACTGACGACTTTTTCTGATGAAGAAAAAAAATACCGGACTTATAGCATTTTCAAAATTTTTAAAAAACAAAAAAAAAATAACAT
Source organism: Andricus curvator (assembly GCA_932195095.1). Classification (NCBI taxonomy): domain Eukaryota; kingdom Metazoa; phylum Arthropoda; class Insecta; order Hymenoptera; family Cynipidae; genus Andricus; species Andricus curvator. The sequence continues at coordinate 116,640 of CAKNYM010048149.1, read as the reverse complement.
TTTAGGCCCAAAAACGCATAATATAAAAAAGTCAGGAGGAGAAAAATGTTTCTTTTTGAACACCCTACAATATTTTCATAAGAAATTTTGGAATTTTTTGAAAAATCAAAAATCCAAATTTTGATCGCACAAAAAAATAATGAAAAATCAAAAATTCCCTTTTGCTGTCAAACTCTGCCAGATACGACAAAAGATGATTCAGCCAAAATTATGCACCTAGAAAAGATCTACAAATTTCTTATCATTCACTTTTTCATATGACACGTAGTTTTTGTTTTATTCTTAAAAAACAGCATTGAAAGTAGAAAAATTCAATTTTCAAGCGAACAACACAAGCTACGAAAAAAATAAAGACAAAATTTGTTAATCAAAAAAAGAGGTACAAATTTTTTATGAATAGCGTAGTTTTTGTTTTATTCGTGAAAATAACATTGACTGTAAAAAATTATTTGTAAAATTAACTGTAAACCATTATTCTTCATTTGAAATCGAATACTTTTTTGTTTCTATCATATGCTGCACAGAACTGAGCGTGGAACGCAAGGTTCAAATGATTTTCAAATCAAATATTGAGGGTGAAGCGCGAGTGTCTGGATGAGCATGTGTTCCTTAAGGTCGATAGAACCTTGAGTAAATAAAGTTCCTATTCAGTCTCAAATAGAAACAAATTTAACAAATAACTTCATATGTAGAGGTTTTGATAATTTATAATTTATATTTGTAACTAAATTTTTTTTTTCATCGAAGTCGAACACGAAGTTCAAAAATATAGAGTAACTGAGCGTGAAGCGCGAAGTAAATACGTCCGAGCGCGTAGCGCGAGTTGAATACACTATCGAGCGCGAAGCGCGAGATAAATATGTGATCGAGCATGAACCGCGAGAACCAACAGCCTTCTTAATTTTTAAAAATTAATATTAGCATAATATACAAATATTCGCTATAAGTTTCCTATTGAAATGTCTCTGAAGCGGAGACTTGAAAAGCCTTAAAACACGTTGGATCCTAGTAGTATACAAAAAACGGATAAAAAATGAAACAGTTTTCTCTTATCATCTTCTCGTGCAATTATGGTACACAAATTGACTTTCTTGCGTATTTGTTTTTAAAAACGGTTTTTCAAAGAACATACTACTTTTGAAGCCTTCTTGTGCAACTTTGTTGCACAATTTGACTGTTTTCAAGTTTATCTTTGTTTAAAAAATGTACTTTCAAATATTCAGTTATAAGACAGTGATTCTGATTCTTTTATATTTTTTTCTGCTATGATTAATTAATCTAGAACATTTTCATTTTATGCCTAATTGAGAAATGTTATTCTGATAATTTGAATATCTTGTTAAAAACTACTAAAAATAACGATTGAAACTTACGGATTTCTCAAAAACAAAAATTGCGTATTTTTGAAAATGATCTTACTTTTTTTTTGAATACTGAAAAACGACTGAACAACTCTGGTAGGAAGCATGCATGTTTAGGCCAAGTGAATAAAACCACAGCACTTTTAATTAACAAAAGATGACGCCGGAAAGGGCGGTCTTTATTGAGGACAAATTAAAGCTTTATAATCAAAATCAACAGAACTTGTTACTTGACGAACGCGGATTGACGAGAGGAGAGAAGAAAATTCGGAGACCGAGCAACAAGACTATGTCTTATATAAATGTAAAAGGAACACGAAGAAAATAAAATTAAGAACTCAAGATGAACGTGGAAGAAGACACAATTCAACGATTTGTCGATCAAGTGTGCTGGCCTTTCTCTTAAGAGTGACAACCCGAACAAGGCCATCCCTGCCGGGATGAAGCTGTAGAACCCGACCCAATGGCGATGAAGTAGTCCACATGGATCGAGGTTGAAGTTCTTTCAATATTCAGATGACCTGCGCTTCCGAAAAAAATCACGCGTTTGCTGGATCAGCTGCCAGCGAGTTAATCGATTTGGAAGAACGTCCGCAAGCGATGGTTCTGCAACTGCATTCAGCGGACCTCCAATCAGAAAATTTCCTGGGGTGAGAGCAGAAATGTCCGTTGGATCATCTGACTGAGCTCTGATAATCATCAACCAACAACAACCAATTATACAATCTACAACAACCAATGTTCACGCACTGATAGAAATAAATAGATGGTACAGCAATATTTATGATTAGATTAACCCTATTTTATTGCTGGTATAGATACAGCCATACAGGATGTGTGTTTTGGCCAACCAATTCTTGTTGCTCATGAAGGCAGACGCGCAGGCGCGAGCGAGATGCGCCTGTTGTCAACAAACCGAGTCGGGTAAATCAGTCATTCAAAAGGTATTGCTAAATAACAACATTTTCGAGATAGTTCGCTCAGGTAAATGTTTATAGAATTACACATTTCATATAATAGCAACACATGTATTACGGCCTTGTACCACAAATATAAATAATTTGTATTTATCATATTTCAGTAAGTGCATTTCATACTCTTTGTGAGTAATACGTATTATATTATAAACATACTCATAATTTTTCAACCCACTGTTACGAGATGTAACGCCCTATTTTATTATTATATATATATTACGACTTGGGGGAAGTTCGCCAAAAACTCATTTTAACATCTATTTGTTGTACCACTTCCGGTGAAGATCAGCTACCAAGAGTTAAGAATGCTTTAACTCTTCAACTGTACCACTTCCGGTGCAGTTCAGCTACCAAAGGATACAGACAGCCAATAAATCTGATATGAATAGTGTCCCTGTTAAGCAAACACACTTACCGGCGAGGTCAACTAACCAAGCGGAATTTCCAAATACGAAGCATAAATGTTGGAGGAAATAGCAACCCATAAAACATAGACGAATCCTCTAACCAATCACCAGGTCCACTTCCTGTCGTTGGGTCACCTAGATGAAGAACAAGATACGAGACCACTGGTGGAGGAAGGTTCATATATAAAACCCCAATAAACCCCAGCGGGCAGTTGCGTTTTTACCTCAGACTTAGTGCAGTCATAGTTCAGTTGCGAGTATCTCTTTAGATAATTTTTACCCCGGTCTTCTATCCGACGGTCACATTCTACGCTTGTAGTAAAACATCCTTTCCGTAAATTCCACCGATTGGAAACAAAGTCTGTATTGTGTTATTTTCGAAGGATTGTAACTTAAAAATATCGAACAGTGTGTGACAAGTTTATTACCTTGGGATTACTGTGTTTGTACGGAACTAATTCCTGAGAGGATTCCTCTCAGCTTCAAATCAACTTGAGAAAGTGAGTAAGAAATATTGTAAAACAACAAACGATCTCCTCTCCAAAATCTAAAAAGATCATTAGGTGATTTATACTTTCAGTTGCTCTCGTCAAATTTCTTCCTGATTAATAAATAAGTGTATAACTAACTTGTGTAGTATTATCATTGGCATCCTCATCCCACTTGAATAATTTATTCTGACAAACGAGGAATTAGGGAAAAAATAAAGGGAATTGATTGATCAAATAATGGGATACGAATAATATTTCTTGCTTAATTACTTAGGACATAACACCACGATCGTATGGTTAAATCAGCTTGTCCATTTCTATCAGTGCGATTAGCAAAAATCTTGAAAATTCAATTAAATTTTTATATCAAGAGAAAAATGCTGGGATCAATGTAAAATTTGGAGAATCATTTGAGCAACAACTGATTTAAATATTCCTGTGAATTTTTGGTTTTAAAATGTGATGTTGTCATTCAAAAAATGATCTTTTCGTGTTCAAGATTCAACTATTTTCTTAAAAATTAGTATTAGTGGTAGAATTGAAGTATTTTTTGTTTAATACAAAATCATTCTTGATTGAAAAATCTACTGTTACATTTTTCGTTGAGAATTCATCTACTATGAACAATTTCTCAATATGGCCTTCTCATTGTTCCAATAGAGTTAATAATGTTAAAACATCGCGTCGTTTTATTAATATTTATTTATTTAACCAAAATTCCTAATTGGTTCCGAACATACAAATTTTACGCAACACTCTAAAGGTAAGTTTCAGAAATCTATTGAAATTTGTTTAAATCGATATTTCCTAGTTGAATAATAATATTATACGGCTCAAAGTTCGACTGTTAGATAATACACATTCATTAGACTTCATCCAGAAAATTTCTAATTATAAAGAAGAAATGGCCGAAAAAATTTAGACATTTGCAAAATTTTGAATATCCCGTGAGCCTGATGCCGACCCTGAAAACACGACCGACTAGGCCGACCCTACCCAATGTCACGCTACACACACTCGACTCACTTCCTGTGATTCCGAGGAATTTATAGAATTCAAGCAATTTATAAAATTTGAATAATTCATAGATTTCGAGATAGAATTCGGGAATTGATGGACTTCGAAGAATTTATAGAATGCGAGGAATTCAAATAATGTATAGAATTCAAGAAATTCATAGAATTCGAGGAATTAATAAAATTCAAAGAATTTATAAGAATCAAGAAATTCATATAATTCAAGGAATTCAGAGAATTCAAGGAATTCAGACAGTTCAAGGAATTCAGAGAATATGATGAATTCAGAGAATATGATGAATTTAGAGAATATGAATATATTCTCTGAATTCCTTAAATTCTCCGAATACCCTAAATTCTCGAAATTCCTTGAAATCTATGAATTCTATGAATTCCATAAATTCCTTGAATTTTATGAATTTCCTGAATTCTATGAATTTCCTTGATACCATGTATTAATTCCCTGAATACTCTCAATTCCCTGAAATCTCTGAATTCCCTGAAATCCCTGAATTCTCTAAATTATCTGAATCTCCGAAATTCCCTGATTTCTTGTGATTTCCAAAATTCAGGGAATTCCCTGTGTTCTTTGAATTTCCTAAATTTCCTGAATTCCTTCAATTCGTTGATTTCTTCGAACTCGCTGAATTCCTTGAATTCGCTGAATGCCTTGAATTCTCTGAGTTCTCTGAATACCCTTAATTCAATGAATTTCTTGAATTATCTGAATTCCTTGAATTCGTTGATTTCCTTAAATTCTCTGAATTCCCTTTTTCCTTTTTTCGATTTTATTATTTGATTTAATGAATTCCAAAAAATAAAAAAAATAGATCCAAATATACTTATTGTGAAAAATAATGTTTTCCCAAGATATTAAAAAAGAAAGTTTCGTTCCATATAATTGCTGTTATTGCTTGGTCCTCGGCATGCATAATTCTTTTGTTTAAATCGATACCTTTTTAGTTTGCATTTTCAAATGATGAAATTTAATTATTTGAGCGATTTACAAATGATACATCGTGGAATTTTTGAAAAACATTGAATGTGCAGTGCAAGTCTGGAAATAACACTTTCCAAACAGCTCCAAACGGTTTAAAAACTGTTCCGAATGAAAAATATAAGTTTTTAAAATTGTAGTGCTATTTTCACAGAGGTGTTTCTGTAATTTTTTCTTTTTTTTTTTTAAATATAAAATTTTTATTCGTAGCGATAATAGCAAAGTATAATAAAATATAAATTTCGCACCCACAGCGTATGAAAACCATAAAGTTTTGTCAGTGTCTGTCTGTATTGGGTCCATATCATCTCACATGAGGCAAGTCTCTCTGCGGCAAGACACACCTGCGGCAAGTCACACCTGCGGCATGTCACACCTGCGGCATGTCACACCTGCGGCATGTCATATCTGCGGCATGTCACATCTGCGGCATGTCACATCTGCGGCATGCCACATCTGTGATATGTCACACCTGCGGCATGTCACATCTGCGGCATGTCACAACTGCGGCTTGTCTCATCTGCGGCATGTCACAACTGCGGCATCTCTACCCAGCGGCTTCTCTCCCGCGCGGCATTTCTCACAGTGAAATTGACATTTCTGCGGCATCTCTCGCCAGTGGCAAGCCTCCATGTGGCATCTCTCCCCTCAACAAATGTTTTCAAGTCCAAATAAAATGGCAAAACTGCGCAAGTCTCCCAAGACTTATTGCCTCCCCGGCGGCATCTCTCATCCGTAAAAAATTTTCAAGTGCATATAAAATGGCAAAACTGCAGCAAGCCTCTCAGGACTAATTGTCACATCTGCGGCATCTCTCACCCGCGGCAAATCTCCCCAGCGGCATCTCTCATTCCGGAAAAATGTTCAAGTCTACATCAAACTGGCAAAACTGCGGCAAGTCTCACAGGACTAATTTTCACATCTGCGGCAATTGTCCCAGGATGGATTGTCACGGTAAAAGTGCGGCAAGTTTACCCAGCGGCATCTCTCCCCCAAGAAAATTTTCTAAGACGTTCCAAAGATGGCAAAAGTGTGGCAAGTCTCCGCGGCGGCATCTCTTGCCTAAGAAAATGTTCTGAATAGTTCTAAAGATGGCAACACTGCGGAAAGTCTACCCAGCCGCATCTCTCCCCCAAGAAAATTTCTAAGCCGTTCTAAAGATGGCCAAACTGCGGCAAGTCACCCCAGCGGCAGCTCTCCCCCAAGAACATTTTCTGAATAGTCCTAAAGATGGCAAAAGTGCGGCAAGTCTCCTGCTCAGAAAATTGCCTTGGGCGATAGATGTCGCTTGAGAGACTTGCCGCAGTTTTCCAATCTTTATAACTACTTGGAAAATTTTCTTGGGCGATGGATGCCACTGGGGAGACCTGCCGCATTTTTGCCATCTTTGGGACTACTTATAATATGTTCTTGGGGGAGAGATGCCTCTGGGAAGACTTGCCGCAGTTTTCCCATCTTTAGAACGTCTTAGAAAATTTTCTTGGGGGAGAGATGCCGCTGGGGAGACTTGCCGCATTTTTGCCATATTTAGAACGAATTAGACAATTTTATTGGGGGAGAGATGCCGCTGGGTAGACTTGCCGCAGTTTTGCCATCTTTAGAACGTCTTAGAAAATTTTCTTGGGGGAGATTTGCCGCGGGTGAGGCTTGCTGCAGTTTTGCCATTTTATATGGACTTCAAAATTTTTTCCGGATCAGAGATGCCGCCGGGGAGACAATAAATCCTGGGAGACATGCCACAGTTTTGCCATTTTCATTTGGACTTAAAAAAATATGTTGAGGGGAGAGATGCAACAGGGAGGCTTGCCACTGGCGAGAGATGCCGCAAAAATTTCAATTTCACTGTGAGAAATGCCGCGTGGGAGAGAAGCCGCTGGGTAGAGATGCCGCAGTTTTGACATGCCGCAGATGAGACAAGCCGCAGTTGTAACATGCCGCAGATGTGACATTCATAATTAATTATTATATTGGTCCATATTGATCGCATATTGATCCATTATATTCTTCAGATTGCAAAGGAAGCTTATTTTTCTTAACTTAGTTTAAATAACTAGAACGCAGTTTTCAAAAAATACACTCAGAAAAATGTTTGTTCGAATCAAGCAACAAAATTTGTTTGGATTCATATCATTGAAAGAAACAAATTTTTTGTTTCAATTAAAGAAGGTTTATTTAATTTTAAGAAATGGAAAATATTTGCCTCATTGATTGAAACAAATAATTTGTTCAGTACAATTTCTTTGATTCATACAAAAAATTGGCTTTTATTGAACAATGCATTTGTTGAAAATTTTTTTATTTGAATTCATAACAATATTTACTTGATTCAAACAAAAAATATAATGCAAAGCAGTGCTATAAAGTGCCGCTAGGCGTGCCAAGGCGCTGCCGGGAGGTTTCCCTGCGGTACTAACCTAACATCTGAATTGATTGATCCTTTGATTGATTTGATGGCATTGTTATTTTTTCCAGTGTTGTGAGATTCTAACGGTTCTGATTTACTGGAAAAGTTAAAATTAAATGAAAAATGGACGCAATATTTCTAGTATTGGAACTACTTTAGTTTTGGATCTTTGTCTTGGATATAATTGAAGATTTCGCAGGTGAGAAAGTATTTTCCATTTCTAACCTCCTTTCTTTATAAACATGATTTATGAAATCGATAATGTATTTTATCAATTGTAATTATCACAGTAAACTTAAAAGCAGGACCACTTGTATATCTGTTCAATTTAAATGTCGAACTCTGGTTCAGTTCCGATTATTCTACTATTTTATTATGATTTTTTTATTCAGAAATGAGAAGCGCAATTAAAAATTAAACAGAAGTAAACATTCGGATTGAGTAAATGTTCCTGCTTTTACGTGTATAACAAGAGCTTCACTCAATTTGAACAAGAGATTTATTTAAACTAACCGAAAATTTGTTTGAACCAAATAAATAAGGACAAACGAAAAATGTATTTCAATCAAACAAACATTTGTTTGACCCTATATCAAAGAAAGAATTTGTTTCATTCAAAAAAAATTTGTTTGATTTAAACAAACATTTTTCTCAGCGTGGAAACAAACTAGGTCTCGTTATCAATGTCTCAATATGGCTTTCTTATTGTTATAATAGAGATGAAAATGCGGCACCATCTTGTCGTCTTATGAATCTTTTCTATTTTTCACGTTTATCATGCTCATACATTTTTTTAAATTATTATATGCGCAGTTCTGAATAACTTTATTACTACCAAACAATTATTTTTCCGCTATTGAAGTAGGAGATATCTCGAATACTAGAAATTTCACTAGAAATTACTTAAATTTTACCCATTTTGAATGTAGAGAGCAAAATGGCTTAAAATGATCAGTTTCTTGCAAAAAATAAAACTTTCAACTTTCGTGACATTTTCTCGTACGTTTCATTATTATTTATTCACAGCCTTATAAGCAATATATTTTTCATTAATCTCCGCTCCCCTATAAGTCACAAGTTTCGTGTTATCAAAAAATGTGCTATCGCAGTGACAAGCAGTATTTTGAAAATAATAAATTTCAATCCTGAAACTTATTTATAAATATATCATAACATTTTTATAAACAAACACAAATTTGTCATGGAAAATAAGAAAAATGTAATCTATCTTAACATTTTTCTGCATGACAATATGCTGTCCACCTAAGGCATATCTGCTTGATCATGACAGTGACTTAGCTGGCGATCTTTTTCCAAATAGTAGGTGCTCAAAAATCATGACTTTGTAATTTTATAACAATTTTGAAATTTTGTAGGGTAAGAGTACCAGTTGTTGGCACCTCAACCCAATTATAAGCGTGCCAAAAACCGAAAAGTATAAATTAATTACTTTAGGAAAAAACATGCTATAAAAAAGTATTATCTAAGAGTTTAGAAAAGGATGCCAACGCTTGAGGGGGGGGGGGGGTATTAGTGCTCTTACCCTGAAGGTTTTGAAATTTTATAAAGATTTTGAAATTGAA
>CAKNYM010048149.1:79426-102090 GCA_932195095.1 Andricus curvator | reverse complement strand
ACGTCGCAATAGAAGTTAAAAGTTCGGAATAATGAGTGATTTAGAAAGATTTTTTGGGGATAATCTCGGATAAGTTAGATGATATTCAAAATTTTATAAGAAAAGTTCAAAATTTTATAAAAAAGGTTCAAAATTTTATAAAAAAAGTTCAAAATTTTATAAAAAAAGTTCAAAATTTTATAAAAATGTTGAATTGTATGAAAATGTTTAAATTCAATAGAAATTTTAGAAATTTTAGAAATTTTGAAGATTTTAAAAATTTCCAAACCTTGAAAAATTTTCTTGAAATTTCAAAAATTTTCATTTTTTTAAATTTTGTAACATTTCAAAGAACGTATAAAATTTCTAATATTTTTAAGTTTTTTGTAATTTAGGAATTACAAAACATTTTCATATTTTAAAAACCGAGTCATTTTTGAAACTTTGTTTCTATTTTAACATAATTTTAGGAAAATTTTGGAAATCTATGGTAAATTTTGAAAATTTTTTAATATTGTAAAAAGTTTTGAAATTTCATAAAAATTTTGAAATCTTAGAAAAAAATATTAAATTTCATAAAGAATTTAAAATGTTATCAAGTAGTCCAATATTTTTCATAAGGCGAATTTTCGGGAGGCTTATACACAGCCTAAAAATTTATTGAAATTTTAAATCTTGATAAAAATGTTGAAATGTTATTAAAAAATTTAATTTTATAGAATTTTTTGAAATGTTATAATAATTTTGGAAATTTTATAAAAAAATTAGAAATTTTATTGAAATTTAATGAAAGTTTGTGATATATAATGAAAATTTTTGAAAAATGCATGTAAAAAAATTTTTTACTCCAGTTTAAAAATTTTTTTTTATTGTTGTCAAAAATAAACATTTTCAGTACGATTGGCTTAGATATTAATCACGAAATTTCGTGATTCATAGACACTGCCTTCAAAATAACAAGAAATAAAAAAAAAATACCTTTCCGGGTGAAATGTTTTTCTATTATTGTTACTACATTCAAACAATAGTTTTTGAAACTTTAAATATTAGAAATAATTTTCTTATGAAAATATTTGATTATTTTGTTCTAATAAATGAATAAAATTTGTAAACAACACTTACTAATTTTTTTAATTCGGAAAAAATTTGTAATTATGAAATTTTATAAAGATTTTCGAATTTGGCATTTTATCATCTAAACTTATGCATCAAAATGTTATACAAATTTTGAACTTTTATGAATATTTCATAAATTTTGCAGATTTTAAGAATTTTAAAACATTTGAAAAATTGCAAAAACTTTTTGAACTTCTGAAATTTTTTGTTATTTTGGAAATATTGCTAACATTTTATACAAACTTATAACATTTATAATGTTTTTAAGTATTGTGTAATTTAGGAATCACCAAACATTTAAAAATTTACAACATTCGAGGAATTTCGGAAAGTTTATTTTAATTTTAAGAAAAACTTAAAATTTTTGAAAACTTATAAAATTAAAAAAATAAATAAATAAAATTTAGAGAATTTTCAAAATTTTTGAAATTAAAAAAATCATGCAGCTTTTTAAAGTTGATTGATTGCCCGACAATAAAAAAAAAGAAATTATATGAATAAACGAAGGTAAATGAAAAAAAAATTATATAAAATGAAATAATTTTTTTTATTTTCACCCATGTTACATTATTGCATTAGATTTGTTCATATAGTGGTAAAATATTTGTCCTAATTTTCGATGCTTTGGTAGTTATTGCACCACAACGAGGACATCGGTATTTTTTACAGACTTTGCCAGTTTCACTTGACGTCATTCAAATTACACAATAATTCCACCAATGCGCACCTCACACATTCATTTGTTTAATTCACGTGTCTATGATTTCATATTTGACAATCAGGCCTGGTGTTCTCATTTCGTGCTTCTTTAAATTCTTCAAATACACAATCATAAAATAATATGAATAATAATGTTCTTTCATATCTTTAAAAGATTTTCATAATTGAATTTCGAGTAAATTAACTAATAAAAGAAAGAAAAGATTCATTATAATTCAGCCTTTTAGATTTATGTGAATCGTCGCAAGGCTTCTGCAATAACCTACATTTAAAATAGCAAAGTTAGTTGAGGAAAATTTGCCATTCTAAAATAATCAAAAAATTTTCTTTTTGAGAACTCTTTGAATAAAGAGCCGGAGGTTTCTTCCTAAACTAAAAAAAAATCACACCGATTTCGAAATTTCAGTGCAGTCTCGCCGCCCAGAAATTCGGGATGACTATAGACCAATATTATTCATAAGCTTTGGAACGACTAGGCCAGCCCCTTTTCCAACTTCCTTAATTTTTCAGGACAAGTCGACACAATCTTTATACAAGTTTTGCAATCTTATAAAATGTTGAAATTTTTTTAGATGATTTTTAAAATTTTATAAAAAAAGTTCAAAATTTTATAAAAATGTTGAATTTTAGAAATTCTAGAAATATTTTAGAAATTGTGAAGATTTTAAAAATTTCCAAACCTTTCAAAATTTTCTTGAAATTTCAAAAATTTTCATTTTTTTTTTTTAATTTTATAACATTTCAAAGAACGTATAAAATTTCTAATATTTTTAAGTTTTTGGTAATTTAGGAATTACAAAACATTTTCATATTTTAAAAACCGAGTCATTTTTGAAACTTTGTTTCTATTTTAACATAATTTTAGGAAAATTTTGGAAATCTATGGTAAATTTTGAAAATTTTTTAAAATTGTAAAAAGTTTTGAAATTTCATAAAGAATTTAAAATGTTATCAAGTAGTCCAATATTTTTCATAAGGCGAATTTTCGGGACGCTTAGACACAGCCTAAAATTTTATTGAAATTTTACATCTTTATAAAAATGTTGAAATGTTATAAAAAAATTAAATTTTATAGAATTTTTTGAAATGTTATAATAATTTTGGAAATTTTATTGAAATTTTATGAAAATTTGTGATATATAATGAAAATTTTTGAAAAATGCATGTAAAATAATTTTTTACTCCAGTTTAAAAAAAAAAAACTAGTCCAGTCCCTTTTCCAACTTCCTTAATTTTTAAGGACAAGTCGACACAATCTTTATACAAATTTTGCAATCTTATAAAATATTGAAATTTTTTTAGAGACATTGAGAATTTTCTAATTTTTTTAAATTTCGAAAACAAATTTGAACTTTCAGTAAATTACTAAAAATATACTTTGGAAATTTTTTGAAATTTATATTAAAATAAGAAATAAAGTTTCCAAAATTTGTGCATGTGCACAGATGAGTACTGAAAAATACAAAAGTCGTAAAAAGGCCCCTTCCCCTTGCCCCATACGATATTTTTAATTAGAGATGCATGATTTTGAAACTTTATTTTAATACGTATGTAGAATTTTTTTTGGTAAATTTCTTATTTTAAGCAAAATTTACCCAATTTTTAAAATTTATTAAAATCTTAAAAAATGTGAAATTTATTAAAATTTTCTAAATTCTTAAAATTTTGGAATTTTCCAAGTTTTAAAAATTTTCAGAATTCTGGAAACTTTAAATTTATTTGAATATAAAATTAGGACACATTTGGAAATTTATTGTGAATTTACAAAAAATTTTAATTAAAAAAAATTTGTGAATTTTCCGAATTTTAAAAATGTAGGATTTTGAAAACCTTATTTTATTTTAACACAAATTTAGGTTATTTTCAAAAATGTATAGTACATTTTTTATTTAGCAGAAAATTTTTAATTTTTTTTGAAATTTTACAATTTACTAAATTGTTAATTATTAAAAAAAGCGAAAGCTTGTTTTTAAATAAACTTGATAGATCAGTAGATCAAAAACCAACATCTTCGTATATACTTACCTATACAATTACAAATAATAAATATTGAATTTAAAGGAGGTTTTTCGGGTTTTTTGCACACGATTAAAACCCGAAAAACCTCCTTTAAATTTATTATAATGAATCATCGTGAAAGCATTAAATCTAATAATTAATAATGAATTTGTAGTTTTTTTTTGGTAAACAGCTTTTGCCCTTACATTTTTTTCATAGCTTGTGTCGTTTGTCCAAAAATTCAATTTTTTTATTCTTAATATTAATTTTTAAAAATAAAACAAAAAATACGAGTTCTATTGAAAATGATTATAACCAAATTTGTATCTCTTTTTTGGATGAAAAACTGTTGTCTGACAATTTTTTTCGTACCTTTTGACGTTTTTCTACAAATTTTTCCTTTTTATATTTAATGTTATTTTTTACGATTGAAACCAAAACTAGGCATCTTATCAGAAACTTATTCGTAATAAATTTTTAGCTCTTCTTTAGGTGACCTAATTTTGTACATTTATTTTTTGTAGCTTGTGTCGTTTGTCCGAAAATTCAATTTCTTTATTTTTAATATTAATTTTTACGAATAAAACAAAAAATACGCGTCCTATGAAAAAATAATTCAAGACAAATTTGTAGATCTTTTTTGTATGGACAATTTTTGATTTTTCAAGAAAATTCGGAAAGTTTTTATGAACATCTTGTAGGATGTTCAAAAATCAACGTTTGTTTTTTTGAATTTTATAAATGCCATAACTTTAGTCATTATTTTTGATCGAAAAAAGGAATGAGGATAAATTATCCGAATTTTTTAATACTGTGAGTAGCCGTACGTAGAATTTCGAAATTCTAAAATAACTGGTCTCAACAATTTTGAAAACGCTCTATCTTTTTGTATTTTTTATCCAAAATAACTGGCTAACGAACTTGACCTTCAGACAGACACATTCGTAACAAACGGTTTTTCGGGTTCAGAGGGTCTCAGAATGTGGACAATTGACAAAAAAGAAAGGCGGTCAAATTTTACACAAATCTAATACCTTCTCTGATGAGAATGTAAAAAAGAATAACCCTATAGAACTTTATTGACACAAACTTTGTGCTGATCAAATGTTACTTCTGTCAACGTTTCAACTACTCTTCGCTTTTTGCTTCAATATTATTTCTGTTAACATAATTGAATCAGCATCAAAATTTAATTTTTGAATTAACTGAAAAAAATCCCAGTAAATCGTCAATTAGGTTTAATTAGTTTCCATTTTAAAAAACTTATCAACTTTCTAATTTTTTTTTAGTTTTTTGTAACTTCAAGGATTTTAAAACCTTTTAAAAATTTCAAAATCTTCTTAAACTTTTAAAATTCAAAAAAATTTAATTAGATTTGAAATTTCATAACATTTCGAAAAACCTATACAATTTCTTATATTTGAAAGTTTTTGGTAGTTTAGGAATTCTCAAAACTTCACAAAAACTTTATTTCAGAGATTCGGAAAATTTTCAAAAATTTTCAAAATGTTGCAAATTTGGGAGATTTTGAGTATTTCTGAACATGCGAACATTTTTAAAATAAAAAAAATTGATGTACTTTGGAAACTTTATTTTATTTTTATATAAATTTGTAACATTTCAAGAAATTTTATAGTACCTTTTTTATTGAGAAAATTTTTTTTTCAATTTTTGTGATTTCATAAAATGTTACGAATTGAAATTGAAAATAAATCGATGCGTTGTATGAAATCAAAATAGATAAAAATTAAACTATTACAAATTGATGTTTTGAATTTTCATTTTCACCTCGCACTAGTTTTAATTATGCAATTAAAATTTAAATTGTTCAATTTGGAAAGTTTAAGTATCAATTTGAAAATAGTTAATTTAGAAAATTTTCAATTTGCCTAAAATATTTAGAATTTGCAATGTTTTGAATATAAAAAAGGTAGAATATCCCGTTGAAAAGTAGCGCACGAGGATCCTGAATATGTCTAATTAATTCATAGCCCATTGATCTATTGTAGTTACAAAAATGCTAAACGATCGCGTCGTTTTATTAAACTTTTCTACATATTTTTCACGTTTTCCATGTTTCTAACTTTTTAAAGATTATTATATATAGTCCTAAATAAGTTTGTATATTTTTAACAAAAAATTATTTGTTTTTTACTATTGAATTGGGAAATATCTTGACTAATCGAATTAGTAATTTTTCTACTAACCTTTAGCGGCCCACTTTTCGTTAATAAAATTTGTAAAATTTCCCTAGTAATTAGTTAGGTTGAAAGAATTTTGATTCAGAGAGGCGACAAAGTATTTTCTGCTCAAGAAAAAAAGTTACACAATAGAAATAAACTTCTTTAGATACCCAAGTTCATCCTTATCTGAAGCAAATTATTTTTACATAGTTTTCTCCATAATTTCAATTTTTCATGGAAAATTAGAAAAATATACAACCGAAACGAATTTTGAAAATCGAAAACAGAACTCTGTTGAAATGCTGCACATGAAGACCCTGAATGAGTTTAATTCATTTGGATCGCATTGATCCCTTTCCATTTTAAAATTGTGAAAACTCTCATTTTTTTTAACTTTTTCAGCCAAATAAAATTCACTTAGTACAAGCAAGTTTTCGTCAGTGCAGTAGTATTGCATTTGATACACTTTATTAATTATTTCAAATACATCTTTGCGGATCGCAAATTGGACTATATGTTCAAGGATTGAATTATTTCGTTAAAAATTTATTCTTCTTTTGTTGTTGAGAATTTAAATGTTTGATTGAAAATTTGTATTTTTGTGTTATAAATTTGCCTCTCTTGGTGGAAAACATTTGTTGGTTGAAAAATTAACTATTGTGTTGAAAATTAAAATATAAGAAAATAAAAAATTAGGTAAGTATTATAGTAATTAATTTGCTGATCTATATTTATTTAGACAAAATAGCGCACAGGAAAAAAGTTATTTTGACAGGTTATCAGGTGATTGGAAGAACGGTCCAACACTCCACGACTCTCAAAATGAGCCCACATTCGGTCTTAAAATAATGAATTTTCCGTAGATGTGCACCTATGTTTAAGGTTGCAAATAAGTAAATGAAAATTCTAATTTGAGACCATTGACATTTGAGCAGCAACAAATTTATCACCCTCTTTTTTGTCACGCCTGGAATTTTTTAATTTTCCGGTGTATCCCTTGACCCGCTCCTTTGCCCCACCCCTACCAGCAATTATTACCAAACTCCACACTTGGACAAAATTTTTTCCGGTTGCTCTGATATCTTATAAGGAAAAAATAGATTGCAAGATCTAGGAAATGTCTGTACATTCAACTGTTTGTTCTGACTTTGAAGATATTTGATTAACTCTGCCACGCGTAGTGATAATGCCGCATTCTCATTTCTAATAGGTTTAAAGGTTTTGCATCTTATCATAAGGTTGATGGACCGGATACTGTTTAGTATATATACAGGGGTGAATATCTTCCCTATTATCAGTCATCTATAACAAAAACTGTCTCGTAGTACTGAAAAAATGAAGCTCCACAATGGGATTCTACTCTTCCTAATAGGAATTCTTATCAACTTTCTGGGTAAGTGTGCCTAATATAATATAAATTTTTATATAAGCAGTTGAATATTATATTATATTATCTCGTTTAATCCTTGGTAATCTTCTATAATTCCCGGTAATCTTGTTTAATCCCTAGTAATCTTGTGTAATCCCATTTATTCTTTTGTAATCTCTTGTAATCTTATGGAAACCTGTGATCTTACCCTCATGATACACAGTATCAAAAAGTTAGGTATGATACACACATATGGGTATTTTTCACCCGGCGACTCCTAGGAAATTTACTCTGGTAGACGAAAAAAATATTTATATTCCGTTTTATATAACGGGAAAATATTTATTTGAAAAAAACCGAAGAAAAATTTTTGTTTCTTTTCGAAAATTCATTAAAACCGCCGGGTATTCTGTACCCAGTGTGTATCATGAGGGTTATAATCTAGTGTACACGAAAAATCAAAGTAGTTAACCCCTCTTGAATGTTTTAAAAATTTTATCAAAATTTTAAAAAACATTGTAGGAAATTTAAAAAAAAATGTTAAAAATTTTGAAAATTTTGAAACATTAAAAAATTTTTTAAGTCTTGAAACTCTTAAGATTTCAAAAAATTGTATTATTTTTGAAATTTTATGACATTTCAAAAATCATATAAAATTTCAAATATTTTCAGGATTTTGGTAAATTAGGAATTACCAAACAATTTCAAATTTTTAAAGATCGAAGAATTTCGGAAACTTTATTATTAGTTCAAAATGAATTTCGAAAATTGTTGGAAATTTATAATTAATTTTTCATTAACAAAAACTTTTAAAATTTTTGAAAGAATTTGTACATTTTCAAACTTTCTTTTTTTAAACTTTCAATGACTTTTGATATTTGCAAAATTTCGAACAGTTTAAAAATTTCAAAAATCGAGGAGACGAGGACTAAAAAATACAAAAGTCGTAAAAAGTCTCTTCCCCCTTGCCACATACGATATTTTTAATTAGTGATCCATGATTTTGAAACATTATTTTATAAAATTCCAAAAATGGTTAACTTATTACAATCTTTACAATTTTAAAGTTTTTGAAATGCTCAAAATTTTTGAATTTTTTGAGTTCAAAAAGTTTCAGAATTTTGGGAACGCGTCTAGTCGCCCCGAAAAATTAGGGAACTTAAAAAAGGGGATGGACTAGTCGTCCCGAATTTCGGGACAACGAGACACTTCGTGTATTTTAATATAAATTTAGGACACTCTTGAAAATTTATGAAGGATTCCTTATTTGCCAAAAACTTTCTTTCAGAGCTTAAACAAATTTTCAAAATTTTACAAATTTGCAAGATTTTGAACATTTCTAAACATTCAAACATTTTTAAAATTAAAAAATCGATGTATTTTGGAAAGTTTATTTTATTTTTATATAAATTTGTAACATTTCAAAAAATTGTATAGTACATTTTCTATTTCACAACATTTTTTTAATTTTTTGAAATTTTGTAATTCTATAAAAGGTTACAAATTAAGAACTTTTTTATATTTTACAAATTTTGAAAAGTTATAGTTATTTTGTTATTTTTAAACCTTTTTCTAAATTTTCCGGTTGATTTAGAAAAAAGGCAGTAAATGCTATCAGAACCTGGAAATTAATCTCAAATATCTTAATTGGGTTAAAAGCTGTAGAGGTTCAAACAAAAAATTGAAGGTTTCCTACAAAATGAGGCACAAAACTGAAATTTGTATTACTTCGTAGAAAATTTTGTATCGCAAATCGGTAAAATACGTATCGCCTAAATTCCTCTAAGAGCAACATAATTATTTCGTCCCTGAGAGATTCTGCACATCAAGTGTAGAACCTGCCTAGGTTGAAATGGATTCGGTCCATTTAATTATGTTTTGAATTACAATATTGATTAATTTTTTTACAGAATTGAATGCTATGTGGGATCCTTACGATGAAGGTGCATTACTACCCAATTATCCTAATGAGACTCCTCGTGTACCTCTTTTAAGTGTAGGTGCAGGAAGTAGTGGAGGAGGTATTGAAGGAGGTAATGGAGAAAGTAGTGGAGGAGGTAGTGGAAGAGGTAGTAGAGGACGTAAAGGAGCTAGAGGAGGTAAAGGAGATAGAGGAGGTAAAGGAGCTAGAGGAGGTAGAGAAGGTAAAGGAGGTAGAGGAGGTGAAGGAGGTGAAGGAGGTAGAGGAGGTAGTGGAGGTAGTGGAGGACGTAATGGACGTTGTGCATCAGGTCGAAGCCGTGGGCCAGAAGAATTTATGAGATATTTGGAAAGGATGATTACGGTGCTTATAACTTTTAAAAACGATAAACCCGTACCGTGCGATTGTATTCTTGATGGTAAAACTGAGAAACAGCCTGTTCCAGATAATGACTTTCGTCTAGAGCACGACTATTATGTCTTTGCTCTTTATAAAAAGTACGGTGGACATGAATTAGAATGCGTGATATATGTAAAACAAGATCACGGTACAGGTCCACAAGTTTGGACGGCTGCGGTTAAGCTTCCAGGGAAAGCTTAT
Organism: Andricus curvator; assembly: GCA_932195095.1. Classification (NCBI taxonomy): domain Eukaryota; kingdom Metazoa; phylum Arthropoda; class Insecta; order Hymenoptera; family Cynipidae; genus Andricus; species Andricus curvator. Next base: position 92,204 of record CAKNYM010048149.1, on the reverse strand, counting down.
GCCTCAACAGGTAAGTGAATATAGTGTTAGTTGTTGGTTTATCTAGAACCCAAAGGAAGAATTTTGGGATCTGAGATTGCACCTACTCTCTAAGAATGAACAAGTGTAATCTCACTGATTTCCAGTAGAATCTCACTGGTTGAAACAGCCCGCAGTGTGTCACTGATAATCATTGAGATTTCACTGGTTGACACAGTGGAATTTCTTTAATGTCATCTGGTCGTAAGCTTTGTCGTCCATCAGCTGGTTAGGTATGACACTTATCATTCATCACTTTTGTGGTAACCTTTGGCAAATTATATTTCAAAATCTACACTTTACTTTCACAACAATAAATGCGGGCCGGGCTGCAATATAATACGAAATGATATTTTGCGCTTAACTTTGGGAAGGCCAGTCATTACGTCAACGTGTCGCGACGATCAAAGTCAAACCCAAGTGGCCAAGAACCTCCCCACTTTCGAACAAAAGATATTATATTCACTGCTGATTGCAGCCGGGCCCCAAACATTTCTAACACCAACACTAATAAACAATAGTAGCATATTGTGCTACAAGTTGAAGAAGCGAGAGATTTAAAACGAGTGTGAAGTTAGCTACCCGAGCGGAGCGAGGGTGACTATCACACGAGTTTTAAATCGATACTTTTTCAGTGTGTGGGACACGATACTTTTTCTATAATTTGTTCAAAAGAGCTAGTTTTTATTTACCTGTTTTTTGTGTAAAAAGAAGGCGATTTTTTGTCGATTGACGCAACAATGATAATGGCAATTATCAAAACCATGGAAATAATATGGCAGTAATAATAAGCTGCTTCTCACAATTGAATAGTTGGCCCATGAAGTTGAGGGCTTCAAAATTTCCGATTTTTCGTGAAAAAAACCAAGCACAATATTTTCGGAGAAACTGACGGTGTTTTTTTGCTTTAGCCAAGTGACAAATGTACATACAAAATACACAACTCGAGGCTTTTCAGGAAATTGATTTTAGGTTAGGGGCGAGAGTCGGAAAATAGAATGAAGTTGGCTGCGCACGAAGCACGAGTACACCCGAAGCAGCACGAACCCACCGGAAATAAAATTTACTTTTTCTATAATTCGCGAAAAAGTGCCAGTTTTTCCACCTGTTTTTGGTGTAAAAAGTGATCGATTTTTGGTCGATGACGTGGCGCATGCGCAGTGCCGACCTTTCCGGGCAACAGTGACAAAAGTAGACAGATGCAGTGGAAAAAGTATATGGACAGTGATAAAAGTGAGGCACAGTGACAAAAGTAAATGTTATTTCGGGTGGGTTCGTGCTGCCTCGGGTGTACTCGTGCATCGTGCGCAGCCAACTTCATTCTATTTTCCGACTGTCGTCCCTAACCTAAAATCAATTTCCTAAAAAGTCTCGAGTTGTGTTTTTTGTATGTACTTTTGTCACTTGGCAAAAGCAAAAAAAACGCCGTCAGTTTCTCCGAAAATACTGTGCTTGGTTTTTTTCACGAAAAATCGGAAATTTTGAAGCCCTCAACTTTATGGGCCAACTATTCAATTGTGAGAACCAGCTTATTATTACTGCCATATTATTGCCATGGTTTTGATAATTGCCATTGTCATTGTTGCGTCAATCGACAAAAAATCGCCTTCTTTTTACACAAAAAACAGGTAAACAAAAACTAGCACTTTTGCACAAATTATAGAAAAAGTATCGTGTCCCACGCATTGAAAAAGCGACGATTTAAAACTCGTGTGATAGCCACCCTCGCTCCGCTCGGGTAGCTAACTTCACACTCGTTTTAAATCTCTCGCTTCTTCAACTTGTAGCACAATATGCTATTTTTCACTGTGCCTCACTTTTATCACTGTCCATTCACTTTTTCCACTGCATCTGTCCAATTTTTTCACTGTTGCCCGGAAAGGTCGGCACTGCGCATGCGCCACGTCATCGAACAAAAATCGGTCACTTTTTACATCAAAAACAGGTGGAAAAACTGGCACTTTTTTGCGAATTATAGAAAAAGTTCATTTTCACTTGAGAAATGCAGAGACATGACCAGCGGCATGCGCGTACGAGAGGACTGGAGCTTTATATCTTGGCCGCGTAGAGCGCTGTATCACTGGTTGAATCTATATCATTTGGCTTTACTGGTATATTCAGTAACGCTGTTTTAATTCAGTAACTCATTATTTCACCCATTCAAAGTCGGAAAATTAGCGGTTCACAAGTGAGAATGCACAATATTGATTCAGCCAGCGACAATTTCACTGGTTCAATTAAGGAGAGTACTTTAAAAGCACTAGTAGTTTATACTAAAAATGTTATTAAAATCTTTGACAGATTGATTTTGAATCTTTTTAAAATTGCACAATTTTATTCCGTTTCCAAGGGATTCCAGCGTATCTCAGACCTGACAGATCAGAATGGTATATCAGTTATGCGGGCATAGACTTTGTGGTGAAACAAGATCCTGAAAGAGAACTGATAACCAGTATTGAGCCTATGCACATTCTTAATGGCGAACCGACTCCTCACGATATCATGACTGGAGTTGTTCAAACCTTCCGGGTTGATATTGGTGGCGCAGCCTTTTTGGCGTTCTTAAAAAATGGAGCTTTCTATGGATCTATGCTTTTCCCATATTGGTGGAACCCAGTAGTCCAACATCAAGTATTGAGTCTTCCGCACAACAGTGGAGGAACAATGCGACAGTATTTAAATTATTACAAAGGGTTAGTAGCTGTACAGTGAATCTCGACTAGGGCGAATCGCGGACATTGAGCTCATTCGATCGCATCTAGAACTCGGATGGGTGACTGTTTGTGACTGACACCAGGCGTGTCCAGCGAGGTGGTGGAAATGCGCTATGTGGACTTTGAGTTAATTTCTCCTCGCTGAACTCGCCTGATGTACGCCTAAGTCGTGTATTCACAGTGTTCAACTAATGTCTAGCGGTAGGTTTGACTGGTTTGACTTTTCTGCTGTTTTCCTCTCCCCTGGCCAAATGTCCAGGCAAATGCGAGTACTTCTAATAAAGTCGGATGCAGCCGCGCTTCATATATATAATGTTAGTAATAATAAGAACATAATATTAATCTTAGTTATGTAATATTGATGTAATAGAATTTTCTGAATAAAATTATAACTATTGAAAACTTACTTATCAACTAATTTTGCTTTTTTAAATGTAGGTGATTGCAAAAACCTTTCGATTATATACAAAAAGCTAAAAGGCTGAACTGAAAAGATTGTTTTTTCTACCTTTCATTCGTTCATCCACTGGACACTTGATTAAAAGATCTTCCAAAGATAGGGCAAGAAATTATTATTTATAATATTTTCTGACACTGTGTAAGGTAAAAAAGAACCTATTTATGATGAAAAAGGCTTGACAATTGAATTTCCGTAACGAACCTCAGAAAAATTCAAGAATTTGGAAATTTTAGAAACACATTTGGATTTTGAATTGGATGGAAAAAAGTCTTTCAGATCAACCTGAAGCATTTTTTTTATGATATAAATAAAAATAAGTGTAAGAATATTGATTTACGAGATTAAGAAGTACGCTCTTATTTAATAATTATAATTTTTTTTATTTAAGGACATTCTTTTGATATAAATATGATATACAATGTCTCGAAACTCATAATCACAACTGAATCTGATTCTCTGGCCTGAAAATATGAAAATTAAGATTATATAAACAATTTAAAAATTCATCATCATAAAATTTTTGTAAATATTACGTTTTGGGCATTATTGAATCAATAATTAGTAATTATTAATTTCGAATGGTAAGCGTTTGAATTAAAAAATATATATATATATATTGAACGAGTTTAAATTAGAAACGATCTAATTCAAACTATTTTAGATTGGGCAAAATTCGGAAAAAAGAACAATATTTCAAGGGAAATGAAAAGAAATTGAATTTTTATTATTCATTGATAAATAGCTGTGAATTCGTTCTCGAATGTTTCCACTTTGTTTGTATTTATATTTATGTGGTGCCCTTTTCACGAGCACTTTACTCCCGTTATCAAATAGAGAAGGCATTAGTGATTTTTTAAATAATAGACAAACTAAAGATTTTATTTCAATCAACTTATGAATAGAAATTTACAAAAAATACAAAATAAAAAAAATAATTTTTCGACCTGGGAAAGGGAAGGGAAAAGTTTTGTTGCACCTTATCGCTTTCCCAGCTTTATGATTTTTTTACAAAAATTGTCAGAATTATTTTATTTGTAAATTTATGTTCAAAAAGTCTTTCATTTTCCTGCACCAACTTTGAATTATCTCGATGAAAACTGGTTTTCTGTTTGAAACAGATGTTTCAAATATTATAACTGAGCATAGCTTCCTTGCTTTTCAATAAAGTGTATCCATATTATAGGTCAATCGATTCGTCTTGAACCAAAAAATCTTTAATATTCTTGCATCAACTTTGAATTAGGTTAATCAGAAAAGTTTTACTGTAAAAACCCGACTTTTTAAATATTATTAAGTGCTGAAGAAAATGCAAAAAGTTTTGATTGCGGTGATTTGAAATTTAAAAATGTTATAACAGAAACTCTTAAAAGAAACAAAACATTAAGAATTGAAATATATTCAGATTCGAATTCAAAAAATTGGATCATTTAAAAATTCAAAGAGATTAAAATTGTACTTTTTATAATTAGAAGCATTCAAAGTTATATAATTGGAAATTTTTGAGTTTTGAATTAAAATTATTTCCAATTGAAATCGATTAAAATTTGACAATTTGAAACTGAAAATTTAATTGAATGTATTATAGACACAGCTGCTGAAATTCTAGAATTTTCCATTCTTATTGTGTTAACAAAATTGAAATCGATTCGGCAAATCTTTCTAGAAGCAAACAATAAATTTCAATCATTTAAAAATTAAATGATTCTAGAAAAAAGGTTCAAAATAAAAAGTAATTTCAAATGGTAAACATTGAAAATAAAAAACTTGTACTCCGTAACGTCGAAATTTTAACCAATCCGACCTTCGGTTAGAACTGAAGAAAATTGTCTGACTTTTTAATTTAAAATCGTTAAATTTGTAATACTTCCTTCAGAAAGGCGAAAGGCGATGCTTTGAATAATTTCCTAAAAAGGCGAAAAAGTTTGTTTTTATAAAATATTCTATACCTTCTTTAATTTTGAATATAATTGAAAGAAATTCAAGGCTATTATCTGTGGTTTGATCCTGATTGAGTTTAAATGGTTCGAAGATTGAAAAAAATAACTTTTTTTTTTGTTATAAACAAAAGAAAACTGATTTTTGATAATCGAATATCCAAAAGAAGTATCCGAGAATTTTAACAAGACCTATGTTTTAAGGTCGTTTGTTATGCTAGATGCAAGATTAGATCTTGCTTAGGGCCCACCCTAACGAATTATTTATAATTAAGCGATTTGTTTATAAAAATTCATTCCGATGGCATAGGTTAAATTGGATGATTTTTTATCAACAAATGAAGTCTTAACTCTTGAAAATAGAAATTTTTTAACAATATTTCACGGAGAGAAGTTTTTATTCGATCGGAAGACTTCTTGTTGTTTTTGAAATATCTAACCTCGATTTACACACTGTAAAAGTTTCAAATTTTTCTAATTAATAGATTCTGAGTCATAAAACTGGGCAAAAAAACTCACCTTGTTAAAAAATCATTCATTTGTAGCACTATAATTCAGAAACAATTTATTCTACGAGAAAAGTGCAAGAAGCAAAAAAGTTTTATTTTTGCTCAGAGATGCTAAAAATGGTTCAATAATTTTTGTTGTTAATAAATAATGAAATTGTTTTAAAAAATTGTCCAAGCTAAGCAGATCAAGATTTCTGAAAAATAACCAATATATTCGTCATACTAGTCCATGAATGAAAAAAAAATTTGTACATTAGAGAAATTTTCTACTTTTATCTAGATTTCTTACAATATAATTTAAAAAAAAAACGTGAAATTATTAAAAATTATATAAAACACACTTTCAAAATAATAATTTGTTTATAACATCTTTGTTTTGTTCTTTGTATCATGATGGAATATCGCAATGTAAATCTATGAAACATAGCCGATTACAACACATTCTTATCGCAGGCCTAGGGCGCGCAACTGTTGGTTCTCGCGCTCCGCGCTCGATAATATATTTATCTCACATTTGTGCACAGATCTTTCAAAGTTATAGGTCAAAGCATAACTGTAATTTTGTGGTTGTGAATTCTCTTTTGTTAAAGCTCATTTGGTTTTAACGAACACATTCTCATCACGCATCTCGTGATTCGCACTCGATTTTGTCCAAAATGTGAAGTATTATAAATTTTATACTCGGCTACACTGAATAATGTATCATTTCAATACATTTATATTATTACCATTCATAATATGCATTGGTATTGGAACATATACGTATTTTCATGTAGTGTTCTTATATTTGAAAAAAGGGCGCATCTAAAAATACCCATCCTGGCGCAAAGTGGTTTTGAAAAAATGTGTAGATATAAGTTAGGCGATTTTTTAATTGTTAACGTTTTTTACTAATATAACAAAAACTACGTTCCTGAAACTGTGTGCCAGACAGACAGGCACCATCGTAAAACCGGATTTTCCGGGATCAGGGGATCTCGAAATGTGGAGATTTGAAAAAACTGGCGATAGTCAGTTTTCACATCAAACTAATACCTTGCCATTATGATAAGAATGTAAAAAATGCCATTTTTTTCGTCATATTTTTTTAATTTATAAAAAATTTAAGAAATAGATCAAAAGTCAGGGTCAACAGTTTTCTTTAAAATTTTATCAGCTTTTTCAAAAAAAATGTTTTCGTCCCAATCGCTTAATATATGTGAGCAGTACGTTATTTTGAACCAAAAAAGCCATATCTTTCCCACTGCAGCGGTCTGTGAGATCACAGGTCCGTGCTAGTACAGAAAGGAATACACGTCTATACTCAAAGGTAAATTTACAAATATATAATTCGAAGCATTTTAAATGAAAAAATTTCCAACTAGAAGTGGTGAGGGTTGAACTTTCTTAAATTTAATAGACTTTTTGCCTCTCACACATCAAAACTGACCATTTTCAACCTTATTTTGAGGGACACAAATTGCGTATTTGAGGCCGGTTCGCAGCATTGTTAATGCGCATGCGCAGTGCCATATGGGCCCAGTGCCGCTGGGCAATCTGGCATATTTACACCCGACGGGCGATAATAAAGATCCATCAGATTTCAAGTTCCCGTGCAGAAATCGCCAAGTTTGTTCCATGTTCCAGACTTGGGCCAGGCTGGGCGCCCCTAGCCTGGATCTAGCTCGAATTTTGCAATGGCTCGAGCTTGGGCCCAGCTAGTGTCAAAGTTCCAAAAATTGACGACAGATGGCGTAGTACTATTCTCTTTGCTTACTTATTACTTTGGAGTTTCGAGTGTGAATCTTTACAAAGTGGCTAATTTGGTATAAATTAACATTCTTAAAGTATCTTGACAGGTAATTCGAGTCATAATTTGAGCCAAACTGAACTTATAAATTTTGTGTGAGTGATTGAGAATAGTGGTGATGGTGCTGATGATGATGGTCGATGAACAAAATACAAATCATCATTGAAATTAAATTGCGATAAAAATGCCTCAAATAAAAAGCACTCTGAGAGTCCGGAGGCATCGAGCACTCGGCAGTATCCCATATTTACGCGGTGAAAGTGCAAGTAAGTACTTGTATTAATTATAAATAATATTTTCACATCAAGATTACATGTGACTTCTAACCTCAAATTGAGAAAACTTTTTCGTAAAATTATCGAGTGTAAATATATTGTTGATGTATGTAATGATGTTTAAAACTTTAATTTACAAAACAAGCATGGCGGACGTAAATTGAAAAATTATTGTATATAGATGATGATGACGCAGATGATGAGGAAGAATCAGAACCCGGCGAAATAATCAATGAAATACCTCAATTTGGAAATGTGGATCAGATCATTGGAGACAATATTTTAAATCAGAATCTTGTAAGGGAAAATGAAAATTACCATGTCGCCGAAGTTGAGGTTACCACAGATTCTGGTAGTAGTCTGAGAAATGATAACTGGCTGGGAATCGATAATAAACTAGGGCCAAGCCTGGGCCAAGCTGGGCGATCGAGCCTGGCAATATAACCTGGCCCTGGCCAGATTTGGCGTTTCATTCAAGCTTGGCCCAGGCTAGATAGCCAGGCCAGGGCCTAGTTTTGCCAAGCCTGGGCCTTGTTTGGGCCATGACCAAATTTCTACACGGGTTGGCAGCACTGGTCTACGTACCGAAATTCAACTATGAGAAAAAATGAATAGACAAAAGTCACTCTTTCAAAAAAGAGTGAAAACTTCTCAAAATTTGTCATCAATAATAACAAACTTGTTACGTGTTGTTCCACACTCGGGCCCATTACTTCACGTCCATTCATTCTTTCATGCAAGCTCTTCTGTTTCTATGGCTTCTTATGTATTTTCATATCAAGGTCTCATTCAAACATTCTAACCATTCTTTCCGCGGTCTGCTTCTGGGCATGCTACCATTTAATTTACATTTATACACTTGTTTCGTTAGTCGTTCATGTTTCATTCTTTCAACATTCTTTGAGGATTATTTCGTTTCTTACTTTGTTTTTGTTTCATTTACGTTAATTTCAGGCCTATGTTCTTCATTCTTGTATTTCATTTTCTCAACATTCTTTGCAAGTCTTCGATTGACTCTGCTATAACAGCCTTGTCATGTACGAAAGCTAACCCACGTACCCTCACTGTCTCGATATCTGCACTTTCGTCGTCTAAGAGGGCCATTCATAGACACTTGTCGATGAATATAATAAATAGTTATGAGGACATAACGCATCCTTGTCTAACAAACCTGCATAATATCGAACCAGTCTCTCAGTTTACCATTAACCCGTACACTCGCTTCGCTACCAGCATATATTGCTTGTATTGCTTGTAGAAGCCATCCATTGCCGCCTTACTCTTTCAGGACTTCCCAAAGATTACTTCTATTTATCTTGCCAAATTCTTTTTCTAGACCATTACATGCACAGAAAACTTTCTTTCCTACTTTCCAACTTTTTTCTGTATATATATACCATTAAGCCATTTCCCTTTCGGCGAGCCTCAAGGGGTAAGCGTGACACTACCCGATTCGGGTAGTGTTTCTAGGTGGATAGTTTCTTGTAGTAAATAACTACAAGTGTGGGCTCACCACACCCACCACCGCCAACAGCAACGCAGTAGTATCAGACGGTCACCCATCCAAGTACTAACCGCGCCCAACACTGCTTAACTTCAGTGATCTAACGGGAACTGGTGTTTCCAGCGTGGTATGGCCGTTGACTGTGATCTGTCTTAAACTAAATATTTGATCCATACATGATCCTTCTGGCATAAATCCACTTTAGTCTTCCCCTATCTTTTCTTCTCTTATTTTTATCACCCTGTGGATAAGTATTTTTGAGTATATTTTACTTACGGTACCCAGTAAGCTGATACCTCTGTAATTATTGCAGTTGCTTTTATCTCCCTTCCTTTTGTATATTGGTACGATAATCGCTTTTCTCCACTCGTCTGGGACTCCCCCATCTCGATACATAAATTTATCAATTCGCACAACCTGAGAGGTATGTATTCGCCACCGTATTTAAGCATTTCAGCGCTAATACTGTCTACACCAGCAGCCTTACCGTTTTTTGAGCTCTCAATTATATCTCTAACCTCAGTGACACAGCCTTTCTCAATTCGGTTTTCTAATTCATTATGTTCTATGTCGCAGTTCTGTTGCCCTATAGCTTCACCTTCTAATGATTCTTTCAAAGACTCTTTCAAAGCTTCTACTATCCCGTCTGTATCATATAGCATTTCACCTTTGCTGTTTCTCATGCTGCAAAACTTTGTACTTTGACTTCCCTCCTTTGTTTCAAATATTAGATTCTAGCTTCCTTTAAAGTCGTTCTGTATTTGCTTCTATTTTTCTGTTCTGATTTTATCTTTCATTGCCTTGACTAGTCGTTTAATTTTCTTCTTTTTGTATCTGTAACCATTTTCACGTATATTTCTCTCCTCATCGCTAAGACCTGCGATGTTCAATGTTCTCTCGTACTCCTCTTTTTTCTTTTGTCGGACTGCCTCAATTTCATTAATCCACCATGCATCACCAGAAGTTCTTCCTGCAACCCAGTACCACATACTTCACCCCCGCTAAATTTTTATTATGTCTTAGTGCTACCCAAGTTGCCTAATCTATGTGTTCGTTTATCTTATTCTGAAAATCCATTCGTACTTCCGGTTCCTGTAAATTTTCAATCTTGATTCGCGTTTGTTTCGTATTTTTGGTTCCTTTTGTTCCCCATCCCTGATCTAAGTTTATTTTGGAGACTAGAAGGGAACTATTTCATTCAGAACGTCTCATGACTCTTGTATCTTTTACTAGTTCTCATAGGCTTTCATCTGCAATAACGAAGTCAATTACACTGTGGCTATTTCCTACACGCCAGGTGTACATGTGCATCATTCATTTTGTGTATAAACCAAGTATTTGTCAAAATTTTAAAAAGGTAGGAGATTTGAAAACTTTATTTTATTTTAACACAAATGTAGGTTATTTTCAAAAATGTATAGTAAATTTTCTATTCAGCAGAAAATTTAAAATTTTTTTTGAAATTTTATAATTTTCTAAATTGTTACTAATAATTTTTTTTTTAATTCCACAAACTTTAAAAGTTTATAGCTATTTTGCTATTAAGTAATAAAATTTACATACATTATTGTCGATTCGATTATTTAACTGAATAGGGTTTTAAAAACAAAATATTAATATCCTATACACTTACCTGTACAATTACAAATAATAAATATTGAATTTAAATGAGGTTTTTCGGGTTTCAATCCTGTGCAAAACTATGAATCTTGCAAGATTCGTAGTTTTGCTCACGATTAAAACCCGAAAAACCCCCTTTAAATTTATTATAATGAATCATCGTGAAAGCATTACATCATACATCATACATTACATTACATCATACATCATACATTTTTTTTCGTAGCTTGTGTCGTTTATCCAAAAATTCAGTTTTTTAATTTTTAATATTAATTTTTAAGAATTAAACCAAAAATACGAGTTCTATTAAAAATTATTCAAAACAAATTTTGTATCTCTTTTTTGGATGAACAACTTTTGCCTAACAATTTTTTTTTTGTAACTTTTGTCGTTTTTCTAAAAAAAAATTATTTTTATTTTTAATCTTATTTTTTACGATTACAACAAAACTCGGCATCCTATCAAAAAATTATTTTTGACAAATTTGTAGCTCTTTTTTAGGTGACCAACTTTCGTACATTTATTTTTTTTAGCTTGTGCCATTTGTCCAAAAATTCAATTTCTTTATTGTTAATATTAATTTGGACGAATAAAACAAAAAATACGCGTCCTGTGAAAAAATAATTCACGAGATTTGCAGATCCTTTTTATATGGATAATTTTGGTACAATAATCTCTTTTCGTGTCTCACATAGTTTGACCGCAAAATAGAATTTTTTATTCTGTTTTGTGAGGCCGAAATTTGAATTTTTTATTTTTCAAGAAAATTCGAAAGGTTGTCATAAACATCTTTTAGGGTGTTCAAAAATCAACTTTTGTTTTTTTGAATTTTATAAATGCTATAACTTTAGTCATTATTTTTTATCGAAAAAAGGAATGGGGATAAATTATCCGTATTTTTGAACACTGTGAACAGCCGTACATAGAATTTCGAAATTCTAAAACATCTGGTCCAAAAAATATTAAAAATTCTCTAACTTTTTGAATTTTTATCCAAAATAGCTGGCTAACGAACCTGACCTTCAGTCTTTGACACTGAAAATGTGTACCAAAGGTCAATCCAATGGATTACTTTTTTCAAAAGTTATCGTGCTGAGAGTCATACATACATAGATACAAACATACATACAGACAGACAGACACATTCCTAAAAAACTGTTTTTCGGGTTCAGAGGGTCTCAAAACGTGGACAATTGAAAAAAAAAACAAAAAGAGGGAGGTTGACGTTTCAACTACTCTTCGCTTTTTACTTCAACATTATTTCTGTTACAATAATTGAATCAACATCAAAATTTAATTTTTGAATTGACTGAAAAAAATCCCAGTAAATCGTCAATTAAGTTTAGTTAGTTTATATTTAAAAAACTTATAAACTTTCCAATATTTTTAAGTTTTTGGTAATTTAGGAATTACACAACATTTTCAAATTTTTAAAAAGGAGGAATTTTTTAATCATTGTTGTTATTTTAATATTTATGGTATATTTTGAACATCTTTGAAATCTTATGAATTTTGGAAATTTTATAAAAATTTTGAAATTTTAGAAAAAATGTGACGTTTGACAAATATTGAAGAATGTTATAAAAAGTTAGAAATTTAATAAAAATGATAAAAGTTTCATTAAAAAATTAGAAATTTGAAAGATTTCAAGGTTCCATTTTCTTAAACTTAAACTTAAAAAAAAAAAATTTTGGAAACTTTATTTTTCTTTCAATATGAATTGAGGAAGATTTTTAGAAATTTATTGTCAATTGGCTTTCAGCGAAACATTTTGAAAATTTTTGAAATTTAATCAAAATTTTGGAATTTTGAAATTTAATAAGGTTTTATAAAAAATTTTAATTTCATAAAATTTTGGAAATTTAATAGAAATTTCATAAAGTTTTTAGAAATTTTGAAGATTTTAAGAATTTTCAAACCTTGAAAAATTTTTAAAATATTTTTGAAATTTTATG
>CAKNYM010048149.1:52453-79326 GCA_932195095.1 Andricus curvator | reverse complement strand
ATTTTGGAAATTTAATAGAAATTTTATAAAGTTTTTAGAAATTTTGAAGATTTTAAGAATTTTAAAACCTTTCAAAATTTTTATTTTTGAAATTTTATGAAATTTTGAAAAACTTACAAAATTTCTAATATTTTTAAGTTTTTGGTAATTTAGGAATTACTAAACATTTTCATAATTAGAAAAAGAGGAATTTTTGAAATTTCACATTTTTTTCAATTCGATAAATTTTTGGAAATTTTATAAATTCGTACAAAAATAAAAATAAAGTTTCCGAAATTCCAAGATTTTTGAAAATTTGAAAGTTTATAAAAATTTTGAAAATTTATTAGATGTTTGAAATTTTATAAAAATTTTAGAAATTCTGAAGAATGTTCAAACATTTAAAAATTTTTCAAATCTTCAAACTTTTAAGATTTCGAAAAGTTTAGAAATTTCAAAAATCGAGAAATTTTATAAACTATTTTTATTTTTATATAAATTTATTAAATTTTTGAAAATTTTTTAAAGTTCTTTAACATTTTTTTCTTAATTTCTAATGAACCAAAAATTTAAAAATTTTATAAAGTGTTAAAATTTAGAAAAAAAATTTAAAGACTTTGAAATCGTTTTACTAAAAAAATGTTTTTCAACTTTTGATAGTTTAGAAAAGACCAAATATAAACTTTGGAAAATTTCTGAAATTTATTTCAAAAGAATAATAAAATTTCCACAATTCCTCCATGTGCAGAGACGAGCCCTGAAAATATGCAAATCGTAGAAAGTCTCCTCTTCCTTGCCACATACAATATTTTTGATTAGAGATGCATCATTTTGAAACTTTATTTTCATTTTAATACGTATTTAAGAAGCACACAACAGTGCTGCAATTTATATTTGACGTGAGCACAAGTAACTTTATTGTCAAATAACCGTAAAGCTGATAATTTTACAATAAATTCAAATTATTTATTTTAGGCATTTTTCTTGAGAAGAAAAAAATGTTTTTTTTTTTCCTGAATTAGGAAAGAATATTTTTCTATTTTCAATATTTTTATACGAATGGAAGGGATAAAACTTTGGCTTTTTTCTGAATTGCTGTTGAAAATTAAAAGAAAAAAACAAATTGATAAAAATTTGTAAATATTTGCTAGGAAAATTTTAGAAAAGAATAATAAATCTCAAGGAAGTGTTTAAAATCAAACGATTCAAAATTAAAAAGTTGAAAAATAAATGTGTTCTATAAAATCATAATAGATGAAAATTAAACTATTTCAAATTGATGTTCTGAATTTTCATTTTCACATTCCATAAGTTACAATTATACATTTAAAATTGTTATTGTTTAGTTTTGAAAGATATAAGTAACAATCTCAAAATTGTGAATTTTTAAAAGATTTAAATTTGCTGAAAATAATCTAAATTTTCAAGAGTTTGAGTATGAAAAAGTTTGAATAATGATCCAAATTTAACATTATCGAATGATCCAATTTGCAATAACCGACTAATTTTTCATTTTCTAGATCCGCTCTAATTTTTCTTAGGAATAAAAACAACCTCACACATAGGCATAGGAGATCAATAATTTTAATGTAAAAAAAAAACTTTTTCTAGATATATTTTAAACACTTTAGTGATAACAGTCATACAGACTTTTATAAGGAGTTTGCTTATCAAATTTGTTAAGAATTTTTTTATTAATCTTTGACACAAGATAACAGTTTTTCTTTCGCGATATTTTCTCATACGACGATCCGTTATTTATTCACAGCCTTTGGACCAATATATTTTTCATAAATCCATGCACCCTTGAATAATTGCAATTTTCTATGTCAAACTAGAAAACATGTAATTGAAAAAATTCTTATTTTTCTTAACTTTGATTAAACAGCCGGAGGGCAATTTTCTCAAATTGGACACAGTCTTCGTCACGCTTACAATTTCATTATATAACCTTTTCATTGATTCAACAGTGTTTTCTATTTTTCACGTTTTCTATCGTTACAACCTTCTTTAATCATTATATAAAGTCTTTACTGAATTACGAAACATTCTGACTAATCGAATTATTAATTTTCTACTAATCTTTGGTGTGTCACTTTTCGCTAATTGAATCTGTAAAATTTAACTCGCGATTATTAAAATTTTACCAATTTATGCGAGCGGATGCTTGTTCAAAGCAAATAATTTTCACAAAGTTTGCTGAATAATTTCAAATTTCTATGGAAAGAAAGGAAAATACACCACCCAAAATTATATTTGAAGAAACATTTTAAGAGTCTGAAAAATTCTCATTTATCTTCAATTTGTTTGAACAATCAGAAGACAATACTTTTAAATTAAGGCAAGCTACGTCACGTTTATAATTTCACAATAGATGACCTACTTATTATTTTAATAGTGTTAAGAATGTAACACTCTCGCGTTATTTTATTACACTTTTAGTGATAACAGTCATGCAGACTTTTATAAGGAGTAATCCATAGATGACGTCAGACATACGTAAAATACAAGAATTGTCAAGAAAATAGTTGAGTTTTCATCTCAAAAAGATGAATTTAGAATCACAAATTATGTAGTAATCATATTTTCAGTTAAAATAATTAATTTTCAACAGAGAAAAAGGGATTTTTTCATAAAATAGTTAAATTTTCAACCAAAGTGATAAATCTTGAATGAAAAATTAATTCTTACCAAAAAGTGTAATAGTTTATATTTTCAAAAAAAAAAATTTACTTTGCCATCAAAGACAATTTAATGAAACCAAAAAATACGACCTTTCAATAAATTATTCAAATGGATGATTTGAGCAAGAACTAATTTAAATATCTCTGTAAGGCCCAGATTTTTCCGATTTTCTATCTTAGAGGTCTTGAAAATCTTAACAAAATATGGGAAACCTCTGAAGTGTGAATTTTAGAAGTTTCTCATATTACAGGATCAAGATGAAATTATAGAAAAATGGTAATTTCTTATTTATTCGAAAGATACCATTTTGACTGTTATTAAACATGGCAATACACTTGCAAATATCTGACTAAAGCATGGGTCACGGCTGAATGGTAGCATGGTTAAAGCCTTGCTCGTGTCCGTCTTCGATGCTTAGGACACGATAAACACAAATGAATATTTTGAAGAACGTGCAAGTGATAGAGAATATTAGCCAGCGTCGAAAATTAAAATCTTAAGTTTGCCAATAGCCGACACCCGAGTGCACCGGAACGTGCACCAGGTCGTTCAAGACGTCATCTACGAGCACTTTTTTAAAATTTAAATGGTGTCAATAGCCAAAATAACTACCAATGGTGAGTCGCCGATCAGGGTGCACCGGATCGCGCACCAGGTAGTTGAGCACGTATTCTAAAGAACTTCAAAAAAATTTTAATTGTGTCGATAGCCAAAATAACTACCAATGGTGAGTCGACGATCAGGGTGCACCGCATCGCACACCAGGTCGTTTAGCACGTATTCTACGAGAACTTTTTTGAAATCCAAATTGTGTCAATAGCCAAAATAACTACCAATGGTGAGTCGCCGATCAGGATGCACCGGATCGCGCACCAGGTATTTTAGCACGTATTCTACGAGAACTATTTACAAATTTTAATTGTGCCGATAGCCAAAATAACTACCAATGGTAAGTCGACGATCAGGGTGCACCGGATCACGCACCAGGTAGTTGAGCACGTATTCTACGATAATTTTCTCAAAATTTGAATTGTATCCATAGCCAAAACAACTGCAAATGGTGAGTCGCTGATCAGGGTGCACCGGATCGCGCACCAGGTAGTTTAGCACGTATTCTACGAGAACTTGTTATCAATTTTAATTGTGTCGATAGCCAAAATAACTACCAATGGTGAGTCGACGATCAGTGTGCACCTGACCCCGCACCAGTTAGCTTAGCAAGTATTCTACGAGAAATTTTTTTAAATTTAAATTGTTCTAACATCCAAAATAACTACCAGCGGTGAGTCGACGATCCCCATGCACCGGATAGCGCACCAGGTAGTTGAACACATATTCTATGAGAACTTTTTTAAAATTTAAACTGTGTCAATGGCCAAAATAACAATAAATGGTGATTTGACGATCTGGGTGCACGGGATCGCGCACCAGGTAGATTAGCACATATTCTGCTAAAACCTTTTTGAAATTTAAATTGTGCCAACAGCCAAAATAACTACCAATTGTGAGTTGACGCTTCGGGTGCCCCGGATCGTGGACCAGACCGTTCAAGATGTCATCTATGAGAACTTTTTTGAAATTTAAATTTTTTCAATAACCAAAATAATTCCAAGTGGTGAGTCGACGACCCGGCTGCACCAGATAGTTTATAAATTTCTGGAATAATTAGTATTTCCCAAAATTAAAATTTAATATAAACTTAAGTCTCATAATTATCTTAAGAAAAATTTTACTGTTTGGGTTTGGAGGAGAATCACATCTTCTAGTAAAATTTTGAACTGGTAGACCTGACACTTGGGTTTCTTCAACAAATAAAATAATATTAGAATAATATAATACTGAAAAAATATGTCTCATTTTATCATAATGAAGTGGAAAACTAAACAAATTTACTTTCAAAAGAGGTAGCTTCGTTATGATCAGACTTGGATATCACTTGCGGTCTTAGCGGCTCTTGTAAAACCGAATTGCTCTGTTTCACGGGGATAAGTAGTGGCAAATTTAGAACATTTCTATTCAAGTTCAATTGGCCCTCCTTTTGCGATTTTTTGACTACTGACAATTTTGTATCCTTTTTCTTAAGCGCTTTGAGATTTTTCTTCCCCAGTATTTCCCCCTCCGGTGTTACATGAAGGGAATTTAAAAACTTTTTATCCTCTGTCGGTAGAATATTAAAATTAGTTTGGAAATCAACAAAAATCATAAAAATAATTCAAACCATTAAACTAAAATGAAAAACATAAAATATCTAACGAATAAAGCACAAGTACAAAATGAAAAACATTGGCAATAAAGATTTTCTTATTACCGCTTCTCATTTTCAAAATAGCTTTACAAATTTTGCCATTAGAATCCACATCCACCTCTTCAACTCCATGCATTGCTTCCGTTTCTTCCATAACGGTGACACTCCTTTGCTTCACCCATTGTAAGAGTACCCACTTCATTATTATTTTCTACGAGATAGATTAAAACTTGTTGTTCAGTCTCTCTGAATGTAGGACATTTATGTGTATCTATGACGTCTATGACTACAGAATAAAATAAAAAAAGAATGTTTCTATGGAATTGACTTCACGGTATTGACAACCACCTTCAGGTCTAACAATTTAAGTTTTTCATTTCACAAAAATAGGTCACGGTTACGGTTCCGCTCAAAATGACTTCAACTCAAAGGTACAAATACTAAGAATTGTTCTTTCTGTTTTGTATCTGGGAATTTTTTACAACTATTTTTTTTTTATGAAAAACAATATCTTTGCTAGAGCCGTTTTCTCGTCAATTCTTAATTTAAAAAAATCCAAATACCCCGTTTTTCTCGAAAAACAAGCGAGATATGAAAAAATTTTAAAAGGCGAAATTGTTCCTTGGACAAATTCCTATAAAAAACTCCCCTTATAATTTTTCAACTCACTTCGGTAGTTCGAAAAATAATAATAATTTTTTTTTTTTAGGAAAAATTCGCCTACCCGTGTTTTATACCAGATACAAAATTATAACAGATAAATATTATTATTCAAATTTTCTGAAGATATTTTGTTATTTGAACAATGTTATCAGCTAAGGATAAAAAGTGTTAAGTGTTAACCAAAGGCTAAGATTTTTCAAGTAAACGAAGTGGGATAAAAAATTATGAAGGGTTTTTTGTAGAAATTTCTCCAAACAATGATTGTGCACTGTTATCTTTTTTTATATCTCGCTTCATTTCCGAGAAAAATGGGGTTATTCAATTTTTTTTTCAAAAACGGCTGAGGGGAAGATTTTGTTTGTGATCGAAAAGTAGTTGTAAGACGTCCCAGACCCAAAATCAAGAAAAAAAATCTTGGTTTTTGCACCATTGGGTTGAAGTCACTTTAACGGAACCTGACGTCCACGAGAATATTTGTCAATTTTGGGACATACTAATTTTTCCAGAAATTTATAAACTATCTGGTGCAGCCGGGTCGTCGACTCACCACTTGGAATTATTTTGGTTATTGAAAAAATTTAAATTTCAAAAAAGTTCTCATAGATGACATCTTGAACGGTCTGGTCCACGATCCGGGGCACCCGGAGCGTCAACTCACAATTGGTAGTTATTTTGGCTGTTGGCACAATTTAAATTCCAAAAACGTTTTAGCAGAATATGTGCTAAGCTACCTGGTGCGCGCTCCCGTGCACCCGGATCGTTGACTCACCGCTGGTAGTTATTTTGGATGTTGGCACAATTTAAATTTTCAAAAAATTCTCGTAGAATACGTGCTAAGTAAACTGGTGCGCGATCACGTTCACACTGATCGTCGTCTCACCATTGGTAGTTATTTTGGCTATCGACACAATTAAAATTTGAAAAAAGTTCTCGTAGAATACGTGCTTAACTACCTGGTGTGCCATCCGGTGCACCTGCGTAGTAAACTCACCATTTTCAGTTGTTTTGGCTACGGATACAATTCAAATTTTGAGAAAGTTCTCGTAGAATACGTGCTAAACGACCTGATGCGCGATCCGGTGCACCCTGATCGGCGACTCACCATTGGTAGTAATTTTGGCTATTGACACAATTAAAATTTGTGAAAAGTGCTCGTAGAATACGTGCTAAACGACCTGGTGCGCGATCCGGTGCACCCTGATCGGCGACTCACCATTGGTAGTTATTTTGGCTATTGACACCATTTAAATTTTAAAAAAGTTCTCGTAGAATATGTGCTAAACGACCTGGGGTGCGAACCGGTGCACTCGGGTGTCGGCTATTGGCAAACTTAAGATTTTAATTTTCAACACTGGCTAATATTCTCTATCACTTGCATGTTCTTCAAAATATTCATTTGTGTTTAGCGTGTCCTAAGCATCGAAGACGACACGAGCAAGGCTTTAACCATGCTACCATTCAGCCGTGACCCATGCTTTAGCCAGATATTTCCAAGTTTATTGCCATGCGTGAGCCATGCAAACTTTTTTCACGCGGGACCGTTGTAAAAGAAAGGAAGAATGAGGCTTTTAACTAGGAGCATACGCGTTGAAGTAGGAAGTGATTCTGTATTCCTGTTTAGTTGTTGGAGGACTCTGAAGGTTTTCCTTGAAATATCCGCAACTTGTTCATTCCAAGTAAGAGAGCGATTAAAAATATAGCCTAAATATTTCACAGATTCCATAAAGGGGATAAGACGTCCATCGATCGGGAGAGGAGGTAGGGTTGCAATTGTTTCAAGTGATGGAGAGGAAGAAGGTCCTATGATTATAGCCATAGTTTTAGCAGGGTTAAGAGTGAGGCCACTTGTCAAGGCCCACTGCACCACTAGATCAATATTCGCCTGTACCTTTTCAAATAAGGTCTTAAGATTGACAATAGGCCCGGAAAGGTAAAGCTTAAAGTCGTCAGCGTATTTGTGATAGTAGCAATGATGAAGTTCGCTACCAAGTTCAGAGGTATAAATATTAAATAAAGTGGGTGCAAGTGTGGATCCCTGAGGGACACCACTCTTAACCTTCCCACAATCAGACCGGTCGCCATTGCTAATTTGTACTCTTTCAGAACGATTACTAAGATAAGATTCAAAAAATTTAACAACCATATTCGAGAGGTGAAGCGATTTAACCCTAGTGAATAGTAGATTATGGTTAACTGTATCAAACGCCTTAGAAAAATCAAAAAGGAAAACAACCGTTATTTCCCTTCTATCAATTGCAATTTTAAGGTCAGAAGTTACTTTAAGTGAAGCTGTGAGTGTACTATGCCTTGCACGGAACCCAGGTTGCATTGGGTCCATTAAATTGTTTGTTTCAATGTGTGCAGTAAGTTGCGGCATCAGGAAATATTCCCACCTGCAGAGATGCATTATAGATGTGCAAGAGAATAGGGCCAATGAATGGTAAAGCAAGGCGAATCATTTTAATTGAAATACCATCAGATCCTTAAGCATTTGATTTTACCTCGAAGAGTTTTTTAATTAGGGTTTCTTGCGATATGTCAGAAAAGAATAATTTCGTATCATCGAAAGTAGAGGGAACTGAGCACGGGGAAGGAGTGGTGCTTGCGAGGAGTGTGGATTTTGTAGTAAAAGCTGTCAAAAGGTCTGCAGGGGAGAAATTGTTACCAGGAGCCAAGTGTTTAGAAGGAATAAGTCCAAGCCGTTTTAAGAGAAGCCAGATGTTTATTCCTGTATTTGATAGAGTTGTAATTATATTGATTATGTGAATCCCGAATTTTGGTTTGTACTAAGTTTCTCAATTTACGACATTCGGCTTGCATAATACTATTTTTAGTTCTTTTAGCCAATCTACGTTTTTTCTCTCTTTCTTTTATTAAACCTTTGATATAAGAAGTGATCCAAGGAGTGGACTTCTTCTTTGCTTTAAGGGTATGGAGAGGCGCAAAATTATCCAAGGCTGAAGATAACAATAAAGTCAGACAAATCACCTTCCTATTTATATCCTTTTCAGTAAATCTCTATCTCTATCTCTGCGGGAAAGTGTGTAATGATCAAGTGCTATGAGGCTCG
Organism: Andricus curvator; assembly: GCA_932195095.1. Classification (NCBI taxonomy): domain Eukaryota; kingdom Metazoa; phylum Arthropoda; class Insecta; order Hymenoptera; family Cynipidae; genus Andricus; species Andricus curvator. Next base: position 70,684 of record CAKNYM010048149.1, on the reverse strand, counting down.
AAGAAATGTTAGGCGTGAGCTAGGTCTCGGATACGGCTATGATATGATAGGAATAGGACATAAAGTGATGTTTAAATTCGAAGTAATGAGCAGGTAAAGACCAAGCTTTAACGTGACAAATATTTGAAGTTTCCATTAAGAGAGTGATAGATAAAGTTCGAGTATAGTTAAATATAGAAGTGTCTGAAATACGTAAATGAGTTGAAAATACCTTTCCGTGAAACTAAAGCAACAGAGAGTAATAAGCAACAAAATCTAGTTCACTTGATTACATTTGAAAACAGGGAATAAGGCACATAAAGAATTAAAAGTTAGAAAAGCAATAAGCATTATAAAGCTCGTGATGTATAAAAATAGTATAAGAAAGGTCAATTTGTAGAGGCAGTGCAAGGCAGAAAATTTTTCCGCCAGCAATCCACAAGTATTTGATTTTTTTCGCTCTACGAAGACCGAGAGCAATGGCATCAATCCTTCTATTCAGTGGTGTTAATGCCTCACGGAAGTGAATAAAACGCCTTTCGTTGTCAGTCCATCCCATATTCAAAGTAGAGAAGTCTCTCTTAACCTTACATCTTGCAATAAGTTCATCCCGTAGATCTTGTCTGCCAAATTTGGCTAAAATGATCGGGGGCGGGGGGGGGGGGGGAAGTACTCAATAAAGGTGCTTTTATAATTAGATATCGTTTGACAACGTCAACCTTACGAATATTTACATCTAGAGCCCTGGCGATAGATTCCATGTAGGCCATGAGGTCTTCATTAGGCTTCATGGGGAGACCATGAATTTCCAGCGTCCTATTCAGAGCCGCTTGCTCATTGACATTGAGCGCGTAGTCAAGAGTCACCACTTTGGCTTTCAAATCTTTAGCTTAATTCTTGACAAGTTCAATTTCCTCATTTTGCACTTTGGAGCCGGATTCCAACGAGTCGATACGCCTAGAGTTATTGAAAAGTTCATTCTTAATTTCCGAAAGAGTGGAATTAAGTTGGTCATTAAATTCTAGTTGACGTGTTTCAAATTCGCTGAATCTTGCCAAAATCTCACGTGACTGCGCAAGCGCTTCGCTTTGGCCGTCAGATACCACTTTGCAGAAGAGTTCGGCGAGGCCAGAGGGTAGAGTACCTGCATTATCCGAGGCAGCAACAGAGGAGGTAGTGGGGGGTACCATCAACATCCTGCAGAGTAGTGGTCCCAGGGTTCGCATCTGAATTGCCAGACACTGTCACAGAGGTGGCACTAGTGGACAATGGAGAATATCACTTGCAGATATAGTCCATTTGATCCTTTTTAAGTTTTTCTAAAGATTTTTTTGAGATTCCGAAATTAGCACAGGCCCAATGCAGGAAAGAAAACCGTTACAGTTACGTATGAACAAAAGTGCAAATACAAGAAACAATTAAGTGAGTTGAAACAAAGTCACAATGCTCTATAGAATGACCCACCGACACTTTCACGAAATATAAATTTGTATGTAATTAAACACTTTAAATCTTAAATAAACACAAAAAACTGAAGAGCGGCAAATTTACAAGTCCGTATCCGATCGCCATGACAGGAAAATTGCCTTTTCAAAAATTGTTTTTTAACTTGTTATTAAAGAAGATTCTCAAAGCCGTCGCGAAAGGTTATGTTTACTACGAGCAATCATAGTTTGAGTGTTCCAAGAATTTTGGCCTTTCAAACCCAAATGAAATTTAAAGTGTCTATGTCTGTGAATTACAAACTCCACAGCATCTAAAAGTCGTTGATAACTCAGGAGGAGTTCAAATGCACTCCCCCATCAAAATGCAACTTGCGTCCTCAGGTCAAAGAATACGAATAATCCGCCACTTCTCAAATTTTTCCTAAGAAAGAACAAGGTTTACTCATTGAACCCTGTGAAGGCATATAATGAAAAGCATACGTGAAGACCCTCGGTACCCTTACCAAAAGTAAAAACCTAATATTCGCTTCTAAGATTTCTAATAGTAGAATCTGCCTATTTCTTTCTAGCGAAGAAATTGTGAAAGAGAGTCATTTTCTCAAATGTTTCACCAGGATCCCCCATGATATAAGTGAAGAAGAACTCCAGACAGAAGAAATTAAGCTATCTTTCAAAATAACCTTCTTAAGAGCATGTATTGCTGAAGGAGGATTTTCCCACGTACACAGTTTCCGTCGACAAGTATACATCCGAATTGAAAAAGTAAACCGATTCAACAATAAGAACAAACAAAAATTCCATGATATCGATCCCTACCAAAATAATACCAAAAATTCAACCCTATCCATTAACTGAAGCATCTCACTCGGAATTTCCTAATATAAATCTAAGCTAAAACGCATTCAAACGTGCTCTCTCTGAATCAAACATCCAAGACAAAAATTCAACTGATACTTCTACCCCATGAGTACGTGAAACGACAGATAACCCTCCCTGATCCCAGAACAATAGGAAAACGAAAAGACCCGAAACAACCGAAAACATTTAAAAAACCGACAGACTTCCATAATTTTCTTCTCCCTACAAAAGAAGCTTCAGAAAAAAAACCTTCAGAGTAAAATTTGAACTTCGACAAACTTGAACTACTTCTTGAAAATTGCAGAGGACACCAAAATATAACTCCCATAGGCATTGACTATACCGAAAATTCTTCATAATAATCTTCACACTAGAAAGATTATACCCTCCATTATTAGAGCGAAACTTTAAAATGACGTTCACCAGACTAATCAACACACTCAAACAACAACAACCTGAATACCATATTAAGGATATCGAATCGATGATTGATTCCTCAGACGAAAATTATGACTAGTCGTGGGCAATGAAAATTCTTCAACGGAATCTTAACGGGTGTCAAACTCGTATCCAAGAATTACAGATTATAATCAAAGAACATAATCCAGCAATAATTTATTTGCAAGAAACTAGCTTCAGTAACTATTCATTTGGCAAAATCCGGGGTCACAACAAAGTAAATAAAAATGGAGTCGATTTCAGCCACGCAAGTGGATGGGTATCGATCCACATGAAAAACGGAATGAAATTTAATGAAATTCCTCTACGAACAAATCTGGACGCTGTCGCAATCCAAATATCTACACCCGTATCAATTTGTTTATGCAATATCTATCTACCCAACAGCTACGAGTTCGAAGAATCTGAAATAGATAACCTAATTATTGAATTACCAAAACCTTTCATATTTTTAGGATGTTTCAACGCTCACAACACTCTATGGGGCAGCTCGAAAACTAATAATCGAGGGAAAAAAATTGGAAAGGTTCGCCAACTTAACAATGGATCGCCAACCCATCACAACGTCGCTCACGGAACCTTTAGTACAATCGATGTTACTCTGCGTAGCCTACAAATTGCACGAAAACTACAATGTTATACCTTGACAAAACTTCATGATAGTGATTACTTTCCAATTAAAATCACGATCCCTAGCTCTGAACCTAATATAACTAACTCACCCAAACAAAACTTAAAGAAAGCTAACTGGAAACTTTTCGAAGAGTTTACCTTTCTAATTAACGGAACAGCCGAAATTGGAGTAGGAGAAATCACAATTCAATCAACAAAAAACCACCCTTCATGGTGCACAGTTGACTGGAAGACCACCAAAAGTGGCCAAAATTCAGAATTTCGTTGGATTTATATGAAACTTGGTATAAGGGGGGTTTTAACCTGGTTGATTTCGAATTTGACGTCAAAAATTATAAGTTCGAAATGACAGACCTAATATGGCGCCTAAAATGTCTGAATTTTCACATATTTGTGCGACGTTTTGTACGAATGGAGTTTTTGAAGTTGTTAATTTGCAAGTGATTTACAATTTAACGTCAAAAGTTATTAATTCATAATGACTGATTCAATAAAGCGCCTAGAATTTCTAAATTATCATATAATTCTGTGAAACTTAGTAAAAGGGGTTTTTTGAAGTAACTAATTTAGAATTTGCCGTCGAAAGTAACAAACCCAAAATCGCCAATCTGATATAGGAACTGAAATCGAAAAATGTGTTGTATATTCGCATGAATTTTGGTAAGTAGTATTTGAGAAACTTGAGTTTTACACAGGTAATTTTGTCATTGAACGCCTGCAGTTAGCCCACAAAAGTTGTAGTGTCCAAGGTCTACCACGTGGAGGTTGCAGTGCTTTTTATACCTCTTTTTGGAATGCTCAATTAATGTGAATCCCCTTACCTCTCACAGATCGGGGTGCTTTTTGAAATGAGTCCCCTTGCCTCTTATTACTGATCTCCGTCCTCGTCAAATTCTTCTTTGTAGCTTAATTCAAGTTCTTCTAATAACTGATACATTTCGGAAGTCCAGTCAAGTTTAACTCGGCTTCGTCACCTTTCATTTCTTCCATATCATCCACATCCAATATCCCTGACGAATTCGCTATTACAGCTTCTTCTGAAGGAGTTGGTAATAATAACTTTTTCACTTCTTCGGGGAGCAGTGAGTGTTTTTTTTTTCTTTGACGCCGCGAATTCAAGTTTGCAGTTGAAATTTTTGGGTCGAAGGAATCCATGACTCTAAAGAAGAGATCAGTCAAAGTGACCAAACGGCTGTGGTTCCTCGTAAGATCGCGTCCGCACTGTTTATAGTTTTTATTACGTGCTTCGGACGCTTGTTCACCAAGCATTCCGAAAGGCAGTTAGCTGTTTCTCATTATGTCCATACCATGGATAAGAATGTTATGGACCGTGGGTGACTTAGGGTACCAAAAGTAATACTTCACGTAAATTTTGGCTGTTGAAAAGCAAAGATCTCCAAACTGAGTATAATTTACTGGTACCTGTATAGACAGAGCGCAAAAATTGATTTAATTTTTTGAAAGAAGTTCTTTATTGAGTCCTAAACATTCAGCCAGTAGGTTTGGATCCTGAAAGCTTCTACGGGTTGTATTACCATCATTGGTAGTACCAATATCTCCTGGCTTCTGTTTTTCAAAATTAAGCCCCAATTTTTCGCAGAGAATGTTTTGTACATAAACCTTTCTTTTTGAAAATGTAATCTTATGACTCTTTCCTCGCACCTGCCAAATTTTAAAGTCCAATCTGTACTAGATCTCAAATCATTAATTTTGGCTACCGCAGATTTACATACTGCAGATTAAGACGAATGTCAGACGACAAGTGACAGAGAAACGAAAGAACAAATGCTAACAAGTAAAAGTTTCTCGAATTCGGTTAACCTAATGCTATCCGCTATGATTGCACTGTGAATGTGCAACTGTACATGCTCAACATTGTTTCGAAGGAATAGATGGAAATCTTTTAGCTTCTATCAGGAACTTTTTGAATAAACGAAACATCATAGTTCAAGTAAATGGAGACCTATCCGATAAATTCAAATTAAAAAGATAGTGTACCCCAAGGTTTAGTAATAAGTATAACTCTCTTACAGATTTCAATCAATGACGTCATAGAGAACATACAAAAACCAGGAGGAATCACAATTTTTGCTAACGATTTAACAATTTACTGCGAACGGAAAACTAAAAATCAACTATAGCTGCCTTTAAAGAATCTTCTATCAATTATGGGGTTTTGTGACTCATAAATGAGTATAAATTTTCTCAATCCAAAACAGAATACATCATTTTCTCCCAAAAGAAAATACAAATATGCATCCCAAATTTAAATGGCATGACATTCTTAAATTCAAAAATAAATGCAAAAAACGAATTAATATACTGAAAATCTTATCCTGCAGAAACTGAGTAGCAGAAATAAATGTGCTAAAGCTTACATACAAAGCAATAAACTAAATAAAAATTGACTATGGATCAATAATATATAATTTGGCAAAACCCAGTACCATCGCTTTACTCAAATCAATCCACAACACTGGCCTCAAGATCTGCTGTGAAGCTTTCCACACGAGCCCAAACAAAAGCATTCGACAAGAAATTGATGAACCTTCTTCAGACAAAAGAAGACTGGAACTCACTCTAGAACGAGGAGTATTGACAGCGGCCTATAGAGATAATACAACCTATTAACAACTCTTCCAGGGGAAAAAAAAGTAATGACTACCAAGAAATGCCAAATCTACGAAAACCAATCAGAGTAATCCTCGAAAATTATTTGAACGACCTATCAACTCAAATGCCCCCTTTTCAAATTAGCCAAATTAGTACATATCCTTCATGGTGTATTAACGTACCAAAAATCGATCTGACTTTCAAAGTACAACTGTGAAAGTCCAACAATAAATAGATTTCTTTGAAAAAATGAAATAACGATACTTTAGTTTCACCCTTATTTTCACTGACGGATCCAAGACAGAAACTGGAACTGGCAGTTTTATCTACACCAACAACCTAGAACTCTATTTCAGTTTACCCGAAAAGTGCAGCGTCTTTTCAACTCAGATGACTGCCCTAGTTGGAGTATATGAGACATGTAAAATGCTTCTTGAAAACAACTCCTCCATTTGTAGTGACTCTCTCAGTAGCCTGCAAAATACTCACACAAAAAAACTCCCAAGACCTAAGAATCCAAATAATAATCTATAAACTCTAAACCAAATGCAATGGAAACAACAAAAACATCATTTCCACGTGGACTCCCTCTCACCAAGGTATCACAGGTAGCGAATAGGCTAATCTCCTTACAAAGTTCGCCACTACATCACCAATCGAAGAAGCAAATCTTTCCCTTCCCTTGTCTGATGCCAAAAATTACTTCCAATAAGTTATCCATAACCACTGGAGAAAAACCTCTTCAATATTATAGAAACGAAAACTTCCCTATAACCAAAATCAATCCTAAAAATTCAACATGGAAGACTCTTAATGAAAAAGATCAATGCAAAACATCTCATTATTGAGTGCAGAAAATACAGTGATACCCGGCATAAATTAGGAATACCAGATACACTTCAAGAAGCATTAGGAGAACCCACGCAAGCCGAAAAAACAGTCCAATACCCCTCCGCTGGAACACTAGGGTCAAAAAGACCCCAGGTTATTAAAAATAAAAACTAAAGGTATTAATTTTCTCGTAAAAAATTGCATTTTTCGCAATTGCTTAACTGCTATAATCTGTTCTTCATATTTAACAAAAATTAGAACTGAATCACCGACGCTATGTTACGCGTCGGGAAGTGTGCCATCGAAGGGATACTTAAAAGAAATCAATTTGTTTTCTCAAATTTAATCTGATACTCTATATTGACAAATTTTTCTAAACAAATTCTGCTATACTAATAATTTTTTCCAAACAGATGAATACTACAAGATTGAACAATAACCATACGAAAGCATACATTCAAGTCTTAGCTTAACTGTTCCTGTCGCTAATTACCTAGCTGTAGATGCGGCGTTCAATGAACCTCTAAAAAAAATTGAACAGCATATGAGAAGTAGGTATGTTTTTCAATATAATTTTGAAACAAGAAAAATACAATTTTTTTTAATTCACTAAAAAGAGACATCAGGCCGCAGGCTTTGATTCCGTTAATTAAAACTTCAGTTCTAAGAATATGATTCTATTTCTATTCTATTTTGGTCTGCTATAATTAATTATTCCATGACATTTTATATTTCTGCCCAATTAAAAAAGTTCATTAAGATAATTTGTAAGTCTTGTTAAAGCCTACTAAAAATAACGATTAAGAGTTACAAATCTATTCAAAACACAAATTGCATATTCTTGAAAATGATCTAACTTTTTGAATTTTGGTCTACTCGAAAGATTTATCTGAAATAGTTTGAAAATATATTTGAGAACTCGTAAAAATTTGGAATTATATTTTTTGATCTTTCAGAAAGATAATTCTTTCCATTTTTTGAAAATGTTGAAAAGTACATAACTTTTTTAATTTGAAGTGAAATTTAAAATTCCATTGGGTTAATGTGCAAGTCCTTCTTTATTTAACCAGAATCTTTGACAAGAATTTCTAGAATTCTTTAAAAATATTTTTTTAATTATCAAAAATGCTCTGAATTTTTTTAATTTTCGTCGGTAATATCTGGTTAATGAACTTGACCTTTATTTTGGGACCCTGAAAAATTTTATCAAAGGCTGATTTGATTGGACAATTCCTTCAAAAGTTAGCGTGGCTACAACATTCAGGTAACGATACAGACATACATACGGACGTACATAAAACTAGGCAGACAGAGACCGGATTTTTAAAATTATTTTTGGACTCTGTGAGTGCCGAAACGTAAAGATCCGTTGAAAACGAGAAACTGAAAACTTTGACGATTACATTACACTCTCATGAATGAAAATGTAAAAATCTAAATATTGCTGTCGAAAGATCATTGTTTTCAGTTGGAAAGTATTCTCTTGTATTTCTGGTACGGAACCCATCTCGATTAGTTCGAAGTTCTACTATTTGGTTTGAAATTTTTTTTTAGTTTTAAATTCACCTCTTTAGTCAAAAGTTGATGTATTTTGTTGAAAATTTATCTTTTTTGGTCGAAAATTAATTTTCTTGATTAAAAGTTCCTCTTTTTGGATGAAAGTTCAACTACTTGGTTGAATCTTGAACTCTTTTCTTCAAAACTCATTTCTTTTGAGATTAATCATTTCAGTTGAGAATTCATCTCTTCCGTTGAAAATTGAACTATTTTGTTGAAAGTTCATCTTTCTGGGATAAATATTTTGATATTTTGCTAGAAATGTCATCTTTCTTGGTAAAAAATGCAACTGTTTGGTTGAAAATGTAACTGTACCAGTTACTGTTTCAACTATTTTGTTAAAAATTCGTATTCTTCGGTTAATTTCAAGTGTTCTTTGATTGAATTTAAATCTTTCTTGGTTGAAATATTAGCAATTCAATTCTTTTGGTGAAAAATAATCATTTTAGTCAAAAATTCACGTCCTTGGCTGAAAATTTAAATATTTAGTTGAAAATACGTGTCCTTTGCTGAAATCAAATTTTTTTTACTGAAAATATAAATATTCCAATTTTGGGTTTTAAATTATTATTTGTATTTTTAAAAATTGATATTGTTAATTAAAAATTGATCTTTTTTAGTTGATAATTAAACTATTTTCTTAAGAACTATTTTTTTTGGTTGAATTTAACTATTTTCTGTTCAATTCAAAATAATTCTTGATTGAAATATCAACTGTTACATTTTTCGTTGAGAATTCATCTTTTTTTGTTGAATAAAATAAAATTACTTGTTTGAAAGTTGAATTACTTTGGGAAAACTCCATTTTTCTTTTGGCTGATGATTCATAATTTCAGTTGAAAATTCAAGTCGTTGTTTGTAAATTAACTGTTGGTTTAAAAATCTATCTACTTGGATGAAAGTTGAACTACTTTGTTAAAAATTTATTTTATTTTTAAGATTCACCTCTTTGGTTTGGAAGTGTAACTATTTTCTTGCAAATTAGTTCCTGTTTTGGTTAAAAATTAATTTTGTCATCTGAAAAATTTAACTATTTCGTTTCTGGTAGAACCTTCATCATTTATGAGATGAAAATTGAACAGCACAAATGTTTCCCGGAAGATTCATGTAACATTCCAATTTCATTATTTATTAATAGAAAAAATTGAGGAAAACATTTTTAGCATTTCAGAGCAAAAATAAAACTTTGTTGCTGTTTGCGCTTTTATACAATAAATTGTTTGCAATTTACAGCGCTACAAACAAATGATTTTAACTTATAGTCGTACCTCAGAATCTATTTGTTAGAAAAATTCGAAACTTGTACATTGTCCATATCAACGTTAAATTTCTTGAAAGCAAAAATAAAATCTTCCGATCGAATGAAAACTTCTCACCGTACATTTTTGTTGAAAAGTTACTATTTTTCAGAGTCTAGATTTTTCATTTATTATTAAAAAGTCATCCAGTTTAACCTGTGTCATAATTTCACCATGTAATCTTATTGTGTCAATAAAGTCGATAACAACACACTATCGCGTCGTTTTATTAAACTTTTTCATTATTCACGTTTTCCATTTTAGTAACTTTTTTCAATTATTATATACAAACATAAATACATTTATCGATTTGTATCAAGCAATAAGTTGATTTCCACTATTGTATTATAAAGCATCTCGACCAATCTAATTAGTAACTTTTTAATAACAAGGAAGGTACTCCAGGTGTCCCTCGCCGATTTGATTCTCCCTTAATTTATGTTGTAGTACTCGAAAAATTAAGCGAAATGTATTTTTTTTATCTGCGGAAAAATACTTCAAGGGGGTGAAACAGCCCCTCAAAGATAGGGGTCGCAAGTGTCGATTGTATAGTTTTGTGTATAAAAACAAAATTGATTTCGACCAAACCTACTGAAAAAGTTTCCTCGTGATGAAAGATGGAGAAAGTAATTTTTTCAAGAGAAAAAAATTAAGGGGTTAAACCACCCCTACATATTCCTAAAGCTGCGCTGAAAATTGCTAAATTCACAGGAAAAAATTCAAAAAATATATATTTGGCACTTGAGACAAAAATAAAGTGGACACCTTTCGCCAAAAAAATTTTGTAACAAAATTAATGGGGATAGCTACCCCTAAACACTTCTTATTTTGTGTCTATGATAATATATACTTTCCATACACAAAAAAAATGGGAAATTAGTTTTATAACGAAGGAAGTAAAATAGAGTCCATCCAACATGAATACAAAAATTGGGCAAGGGTGGACCACCCCACAATTATGTAGAAAATTGCCAAATAAGTCTAAAATTGAGCAAAAAAAATCCGAAGAAAATAGGTGTTGCACACAAAAAAGAGGATGAAGGTATTCATGTATTTTTGGGGAAAAAGAGCATTGTAGAGGGTAACTAGCCCGAAACTATTTTCATACAAGAAAAATCATTAGAATCATTAAAAAAGTATACATATTTTATAGACAAAAATAGTACGTTCATGTCAAATTTACAATCTTTGGAGTTCTATACAGTATATCGAAGCTTTATACTTCAAACTTTGAACAATAATGATATTCGTCAAAAAAGTGTTCAAAACATAATGATTTCTTACACCACGAACATCGGATTACAGCAATATTCGTACAGCCTAATTGTTCGGAATTGACTGATATAATTTATTAGGTACATTGTTTTATTTTAATTTCATTTATCAACGACTTTTCATTTTAGACTTTAATTTCATATGTTTACATTTTAATGAAATTCTAATTTTGAAGTGTTATTGATTTCTTCTTTTATCCTTATTCTGCTATCGTTAAGTCATATTATCTCAATGAGTGAGAGCCTTTCGTACCTTTTGTAAACAAATTTAGTCGTCCGAACGTTAAATTGAGAACTTTTCTCGTCGTTTCGGTAGACAAGTTCAAATTAATTGTATATCAACTTTAGAAATGATTTATATATAGACAAGTTCGATTTTTTGAGCAATTTTGTTAACATTAAAGTTATTCAGTTGCATTGTTTATTCTCAGTGATGATCCGAATTATAAACATTCTGTACTCCAACATTTGCTACCTCTTGCTTCACACTGGCGACAAATTCATCTGCCTTTATTTTTAACTCATCGACATTTCCCAAAGTCTTTCTAGTAAGAAACTTGTTCATTTTTCTGGAAACTATTCTGTGTTTGCTTTTAAATTTAGCAAGCCATGTTCGAGAAGCGCGGAAGCGAAAATCTTCATGGCTAACCTCTTGTTGTGCTTGTAATGCCCATCTGTGTATGTCTTCATCGTGAACCATTAGCCCGTTATCAACTGCTTTTTTTAAACTTTTTTAATGTAATATCACATATCCTAGAAACTTTTTCTCTATAAGTACCGCCTTCATGGAGAGTATGGGCCCAACGTCCTAATTGTTTTACGAGAAGAACTTTTCTGAATTTTTGCTGTACACTCTCAAGACTTAAATTGTTCTACTTTCCACTCCTCCAGTATTCTACTGCTCTTAATTTATAGTCGTATGATAGTTCTTCCTCATCCTTTGTGCATCTATCCGTAGGTGAAAAAGGCGAATCAGGAATATGGTGCTGAACATCATCCTCTATGATTTGTGCATCTGCATTTTTAGAAGGTTCTTGAAAATCTAAGGAATCTTCAATCATCATCTCCACCCCGTTAAATTCTTCCATGGCATGCAACGAAATTGTTTCAAAATAATCCTTTCATTCAATTTCCTTATTGTTGGTCGGAGTTTCTTTTATATTCAATGTTTGGAATGTAGCAAGCAGTCAATTTATAACATTCAAAGGATTCACCTTCATTTTCAAACCTGTAGAAAGGTTGAAAATTTTTGTTAAAAAGCAACAGTGAATATTAAAATATAAGTGAAAAGTCTGAATTAAATTGTAAGATGTATACATTTGGACACATTCAAACAATTTCTTCATTTTTTAAAGATTTTTCCATATCCGGAGACAACTGAAGAAATGTTAACAGAAAATCCAAATTTTCCTCGGTCAAACATATATTATCGCTTTTTCACAGCCATGGCTAACGATTGTAAACTCACTCGGAAAAAACGGAGAAATGGTTGAAAAATCCAGTATCAGAAACAAAGAACTTGCAAAAGAAGTCTATTTAATTTTCTTTTTCAAAAGTATTTTTACGGCATTAAATTTAATTTTAATGTAGATAGAAGCGGTTAGTTTTTTTTCACGAGGAGAAAGTTCAAATCGTCCAAAGATTACTTTGTACTAGAGTGTTAGGTAAATAATTTTGAATAAAAATGTTCGCCGAGCATCTCTGTTTTATTTTATGAACAAACAACATCCACTATAAAATAAATAAGGTAGATTATTCAGAGTTTACAGAGATGCGAATGTGTGGCCCAAAGTAGGGCCCTCGACCCTGCCTTGGGTCAAATTTCAAATTTTTTTAAAAACCCTTTTTTTATGTAATAATGTGGATAAAAATCTAAACAATAATTTCCATATTGAATCGAGTGGTCACCCTTTTGAAATATTGTTGTCGATTTTTGCAATTAATTCAATAAGTAGTTGCAAAAAATTCGGAAACGCAAAATGGCAAAATCGAAATTGGAAAATTTATTGGTTACCTTACCGTTCTGCTTGATGATTTTTGGTTTATTCTGCGATTCCTGTCAAGTTTGTTGGTCTCTGCTTCTATGGGTTAGAGATTCTGATGTTCCTGGTTTTCTGGATGAATGTGAGTCCACGTTCCGGAACTTCACAGAATTTTCGAAGTAACTTTACGCACGCCGAATTTTTTGAATGAACAAATAATATCGTCTTTTTTGTGTGCAACACGCATTTTCTTCGGATTGTTGTGCTCGATGTTAGACTCATTTTGCAATTTTTTACATAATCCGGGGGTTGTTCACCCTTGCCCAAGTTTTTTATTCATGTTGGATGGACTATTTTTTACTTTCTTTGTTATAAAACTATTTTCCCAATTGTCTTTGTGTATGAAAAGTATATATTATCATAGGCACCAATTAAAACGTGTTTAAGGGTAGCTACTTCATTCATTTTTTTTTAATTTTTCTGGATAAACACGTCAACTTTATTTTTTGTCCCAAGTGCAAAATATATATTTTTTGAATTTGTCTACTATGAATTTAGCAATTTCAGCACATTTAAAAATATGTAAGGGTGGGTTACCCCCGCGTTATTTTTTTATTTATGTTGGATGGACTCTATTTTACTTCCTTCGTTATAACACGATTTTCCCAGTTTTGTTTGTGGATGGAAAGTATATATTATCATAGACACAAAATAAAAAGTGTTTAGGGGTAGCTACCGCCATTAATTTTTTTACACATTTTTTTTTGGCAAAACACGTCAACTTAATTTTTGTTTTCATCACAAGAAAACTTTTCCAGTAGGTTTGATCGAAATCAATTTTGTTTTTATACACAAACTATACAATCGACACTTGCGACCCCTATCTTTAAGGGGCTGTTTCACTCCCTTAAAGCGTTTTTCCGCAAATAAAAAAAAATACGTGTCGCTTAGTTTTTCGAGTACTACAACATATATCAGGGAGAATGAAATCAGCGAGGGACACCTGGAGTAGCTTCCTTGTAAGCTTTACCCTCTATTTCGTACTTATTTCGACGCCTCCATTCAATATGAGTTTATGTGATAACATCGCTCTGTATGAGACTATTCCCTATGCTTATACACAGCGCATAGTCTCATACACGGCGCTGTCAGCACATAGACTCATATTGAATGGAGGCGTCGATTTAAGCCCATGCGTATTCAGGGTAAACAATTTTTACAAATTTTGCTGAATAATTACAATTTTCTATGGAAAATAGGGGAAATATACAACGGAACAAAATTTTGAAAATTAGAAAAAAAATTAGAATTAGAAACATAACTTTGTGGAAAAGTAGCGCTTGAAGATTGGAATTTTACGATTCAAAAAAATGTTTGCTTTTCTTAACTTTGTTCAAACATTCAATATTTCTAAGATGAGGCAGCCCACCTGACGATGAAATTTCACAATATGACCCTCATATTATTCCAATAGAGATAAGAATATAACACTATTGCTTCATCTCAATAAACTTGACTATTTTTCACCTTTTCCATGGTCATAACGTTTTGTTAATTATTATATACAGTTCTGAATAATTTTTTTTTGTCAAGCAATTAGTTTTCCACTATTGAATTAGAAAATATCGCGACAACTCAAATCGTCAATTTTCCACGAATCATTGGTGGCTCACTTTTTGGTAATCGAATCTGTAAAATTTCACTACATCTGTAAAATTTCACTGATGCTTATTCAACCCAAATCATTTTTACAAAGTTCGCTGAATAATTGCGATTTTTTAAGAAAAATAAGGAAAATATACAGCTGAAAAAATTAAAAAAATCAAAAGGATGTGGGAAAGTAGCGCATGAAGATTCTGAATATGTATAATTAATTTTGAATCCTTTGATCCATTTTAATTTTGAAAGTCTGAAAAATTCTCATTTCTCTTCAATTTGTTAAAACAATCGGAAGGCAATACTTTCAAATTGAGGCAGGATACGTCATGTTTACAATTTTACAATATGACCTGCTTATTATTTCAGTATAGTTAAGAATATAACACTATCGCGTTATTTAATTACATTTTTCTATTTTTCACGTTTTCCATTTTTATACATTTTTTTGTTTGAATTATTACATACAGTTCTAAGTAAATTAATTCTTCTGCATCAAAAATTGAGTTGCTTTTCACTACGGATTCAGCAAATATCTCAACTAATCCAATTACAAATTTTTTACTGCACTTTGGTGGCTCCATTTCACAATTATATAAGCTGATGCTTAGTCAAGGCAAATAATTTTTACAAATTTTGCTAAAAAATTGCAATTTTCTATATATAATGAGGAAAAAATACAATCAAAAAAAGTTTGTAAATCCGAAATAGAACTCTGTTAAAAAGAAGCGCATGATCATCCTGAATGTGCATAATTAATAGTGATCCATATTGAAACAATATTGGTCCATTATAATGATAAGATTTTTAGAAATTCTTATTTTTCTTCACTTTTTTTAAAGAATCGAAAGGCAAAATTTGAAAAACAGAAACAGACTATGATATGCTAAAAATTTCTCAATATGGCCTTCTTATTGTTTCAATAGAGTTAAAAATCTGCCCGCTGTGGTGACACATTCTCATCGCGCTCTGCGCGCGCGGCTCGCAAATTTGAGCGCGTTCTATCAAAAACTAATTAGGAAAAAATCTGAAGACCTTTTTCGGATAAGTACTTTTTGTCTTTATTTTATTTCGCATCTTGCGTAGGGGAGGCCGGGGCGGGATGAGCATACGGGGTCAAATGAGACACTGAATTTTCTCTCAAAATATGTGGTTTTCGTTACTGTTCTTTTCAGGTATAACCAAAATAATGATAATGAATATCTCGAAATAAAAGAATAGACTGAATACATTAAATAAATTAAAAATAAAAACGATTGAAATTTCAACACCTGAATCCTGTTATTCGGTCGTATTTTAAAACAGAAAGAAAATTGTGAAAATAACAGATAATATTTTCAACCTAAGGTTTTTCGTAAAGTTCATTTATCGAACTTTAATGATGTCATGTATTTATACACATTTATTTAATAAAAACCGGTAATATTTAAGATTTGATCAAAATTGTGATTTGGGGCGGAATGAGCTAGGTTTATGGGGCGAGATGAGACATGCATGTCCTGCTTGTCACTGAGCGCTTTTAACCTTTTTATGGAGTCGGCCGAAAAGTTTCTTTCAAGTGCAGAGTTGAAAAATATAAAATTGTTGCAATGGTGAGAACCTATAGAAGAAAAACTAACAGACAGTCATGGTCAGAAGAGTCTATGGCTGTGGCTGTAAAATCTATGATGTAAAAGAATTTGAGTGTTAGAGCAGCTGCAATTGCTCACGAAGTTCCAAGAGCAACTTTAGCTCGTAAAGTTGAAAACGTTTGCAAGAAGACGTTTCGGTGGAAACTTCTTGCAAAAAAGGTGAGTGATAGAAGTATGTGTATATATAATTGATGAAATGAGGTCTATCTATTATATCATAAGTCTTTGTTATTATACGATGTTAAGGTTAATTTCATTAATAAATTTTAGATGTTTTTGTCATTGCTTTTTCAGCATTATTATTTTGTGTTCAAAAATTTAATCAAAATTCTTGTGTTCAAACTTTAAAAAAAAGTTTAAAGCTTTAGGACTGTGATTAGACTGTTAGAGGTTAGAAATGTTACGAGGTTGCAATTCCTATTTTGTGTAAAAATACATAAAAGAATTGTATTAAACTGATCATTAATTGAATTTATACTTTCAAATATTTACAAACCCGTTCCCCTGAGTAATAAGACTAAATGATACCTACAAAATCACGAAAAAAATAAACTTCTATTAACAAAAAATAATTAATAGTTAGCGTGTCTCATCTCGCCCCAGAGCTGGGGCGAGATGAGACATATGCACAGTTTATAATTTACACATTTTTAAAGCAATTAATATTTTTAAAACACTTCGTCCTTCATGAAACTGATACCTGAAGGTTCAAATAATGTGAAGAACTACTTAGATTTTAAAAAACTACTATATATTGCAAATATTTCACTGAAAATTATTACTATGCTCATCTCGCCCCGGTCTCCCCTAGTTGTGACAAAAAAGGGAGTTTTTTATTATTGATATATTTGTTAAAGATTAAAAAGAAAAATACGTAACTCATAAAAAAATAATCTCTACAAATCTTTCACCTTTTTTACATGAAAAATTTTACTCCCCAAAATTTTTTTTCGATCTAGCATAGTTTTGCCGAAAAGTTGTGTTTGCTATTTTGACTATAATATTTCAAAATTATAATGAAAAATATGTAACTTATCAGAAAATGGTTTCATCAAAATTTGTTCATCTTTTTCATATAAACAGTTTTTCTCACTGGCATTTTTTTAATATCTGGTATACTTTTGGTGGAAAGTGGAATTTTTTATTTATTGAAAAACATTTCTGACGGATAAAACCAAAACCATTGGTAGACAATAGTAGTATACCTATGACAGTTCTGTGACACCTTGGTCGGTAAAACAGTGACCTGTAATTTACCGACAGGCGCTAATAGTTAGCTTCCGTGCTGAATTACCGACAGTCGTTTCCATATCCAGAACCGATAGCGGCGTTCTCTACCATACCGGCAGAGTGAGACACAGGCAATGGGGCCACAGCAGTCGGTAAAACATCGAAGCGCAAAGTTTCACTTTACTTACAGTCGTTTCCGAACAGACGGTCGATAAATGTGATCTCTGTTTTACCGCGAGAGTGTGACACCGAAGTTCAGATACATGCCACAGCGTCTCGTCGTGGAGTCTCCGGCCCATATTCAGAGGCGCCTTACATTTACCGACGAAAGATGATGGTTCATGTCCGTGCTAAGATACCAACAGCTAATAAGTTGTTACGAGCAATCGATGGCGCCTCCATCAAGTCAGTTTAATTACAGGAAAATTCAATGTCGCACGTGGTGAATTTAAATGACGCATGGGGTTGGGGGAATTATTAAGTTCTAGAATCTTCTAGAGGTATTGGTGGAGTTGGGGATAGCGGACTATAAAAGAAGACATCAGATCTGAGGGCAGTCATTACATCGTGCGAGGCAGTCCAGTGAAAGTGGATAGTGAATATAAAATTATCAAAACAGAAAGAATAACTTGTAAAGTTAAAACATTATTAGTGTATACAGTCTATGTCTAGTAGAAAATGATCCTCGATGAGTGTGTAAAACTTATTCCTGCTTTCGAAGAAGTACTGACCCTGCTTTCATCATCATCATCATCATCATCATCATCATCATCATCATCATCATC
>CAKNYM010048149.1:0-52443 GCA_932195095.1 Andricus curvator | reverse complement strand
TCATCATCATCATCATCATCATCATCATCATCATCATCATCATCATCATGTCCTCTATTCCGGAGAAGAGCTTGTGCGAGGAGGCGTTTGGTGGAGAACTAGACGTGACGGAGGAGCAGGATACGAGCTTCCGAAGTGAGGTGAGAGGTCATAAGATGGGATTTAAGAAGGCGATTGAGACAGGGCGCAGATTGATGTTGAAGATGGAGAACATCCTGGAAAAAATGGAGGATTATTGTGGTACAAAACGCAACATGTACAAACCAATAACAACGGGGTTAGATGACGCTTTTGAGGTCATAGAGCAGATGAGGAAACACACAAATACGATAGACGGCTGGTTCAACAGCTTCGAATACCGGATTGGTGAGTTTTTCGCCAAGAAGGTACGAGAAGCCAAGAACACAGCAGGCGGAAAGGAGACGGCCTCCAGTGAGACTCAGACGGAAGCAGACCCCGCTCTCGGTAAGAGAGCGAGAGAGCCTACTCTGAGCCCCCAGGAGTCGGCAACTCGAAGGCCATCAGCTAAGAAGCCGAGGACACGCATCGTTGCAGCGGGAACACCAGCAAAGCAGCAGGAAGAACAGAGGGTGAAACCTCCCTCTGAACCACGAAAGAAGAAGGAGGCCCCGAGACGCGCTCGACCGGAAGCAGTTCTGGTGAGGCCGGCTCAGGGCCAAAGCTACGCGCAGGTCCTGAAAGACCTGAAAAAGAAGATCAAGCCCGACACCCTTGGTGTCAAAATCAAGGGTGTAAGGCAGACAAGGAGTGGCGACGTCCTCATTGAGGTTCGAAGCGAGGCAGAGGGCAGGATCAAGCTGTCCTCTGCTATCAAGAAAGTAGTTGGAGAAGGTGGAAACGTACGAGAGCTCGTCCCACGCACCGAAGTCGAGATCCTGGATCTAGACGAAACGACAGAGGAAGGAGAGATTAAGGAGGCTTTGAAGACTCAGTTCAAAGAGAACCAGCTGGGAGACGTCAGAGTCTGCATGACGAAAAAGGCCTATAGGGGAACCCTGAAGGCCTTTGTGGAGATGAGTGAGGAGTTGGCCGCAAGGCTAACTCGAACAGGACACCTGAAGGTGGGTTGGGTCTCGTGTAGGGTCCGTAAGAAGACGGAGTCCACGAGGTGCTATCGCTGTCATGGCTACGGCCATCTGGCAGCGAAATGTGAAGGTCCAGATCGGACAAAATGCTGCTGGAGATGTGGCGAAGAGGGGCACAGAGCTGTGGAATGCAACAGCAGACCACAATGCTATCTCTGTGCTGGAAAAGAGGGAGGACCCCGGACAGACCATCTTCCGGGGACCATGAGATGCTTGGCGTTCAGAGAGGCAGCCTCGTTGAAGAAGCCTCTTGGACGTGCAAGCTAAGATCGAAGCTGGGCAGGTCCGACGAGAAGCTCAGTCTACTAGGAGAAGGCCAAGCTGGCCCATTGGACGAAGGCCGAGGCACGGCCAAAGAACGGCACCCCCTGAAGTAATGCGAAAGCGGTTCCGGGGGGACATCTGCCAAGAAGGAAAGGGTGGTGGTTTTTAGTGGGTCCCTTGGTGGCATTATTATAATGACAAAGTTGATTTTGTATAATGTATAATTATACGCAAGGTATAATTGAATATTATATAAGTCAGAGTCATTGTAGTGATGCGACTAAGATCCCCACACTACCGAGAAGTGCGGACCCTTCACGGTGTGTTTTTGAACATTTTCCACCAGCCCTCGTAAAAAAAAAAAAAAAAAACAATATCGAGTGAAAAAAATTAAAAAAAATCATCATCATCATCATCATCATCATCATCATCCAAGCACCTCCGCAGTTGTCTGCGGGGAAGGGGAGGTGTCACCCCTACTTGGCGCGACCCCGGGTGGCGGATAGGGGAATGCTCGCTGGAAACAGAGGGTAGGGCTAAAATAAAATAAGCCTCGCGGACCAAACACACGATTGGTGACGGTCGCAGCCCACTGGAAGTGCTCCGAAACCATGTTCGGTCTCTCCGCCGTCATGGTCTAGGGGCTGCTGTGAGCTTGCTCTGCCGAGGTGTAAGCTGCGACTGGGCATCTGGAGCCAGCCCCTTCGGGCCTTGATCGGGGAGTGCGTGGTGGCTGCAGGGATGGGAACCTGCAGTGCTCCGGGCGAGTCCGGTCCGTCCGTGTATTCCGGGACCGGTTAAACGAAGGCTGGGCCCCAGAGTACTGGGGTAGGACTTAGGTCCGAGGGTATACCCGTTCCCAGCTATTTCGGCCCGCCCCTCCACGCACGATGCGCTGGTGAATACTCTATTATGGCTTATAAGTACGGAAAACGGAGAGGGAGCGAGGAGACCAACGTGGAAGACTTCAGAGATGCACTGGATAAACTTAAAATGGAGCTCAGAAAGGTACGGCTGTGCCTTAAAAAGATTATGGAGTTTAGTAAATCGAGGAAGGGCACGGATCCGGATTCGATCGAACAAGTGGAGGTGGCTCAAAGTGCCATGAACTCAGCCGGATATAAGGTGAGAGAACTACACCGAGGGTTCAGGTATTACGAAGAGAGCATCAATAGGGTGCTTAGAGAGAGGATAGGTAAGGAGCTCAAATAGAAGTCTCTCTTGAGCTCCACCTTCAAGGAGGAAACGGCTTCCGTCAGTACGCAGACGGAGACGCAGAAATTTCCGGAGGTAGCGACGGACACGCGCAAGCGGGAGAGGGAAATAACCCTCAGCCCGCCCAGCGGATGTGGAGCCGAGAAGCCAGCCCTGAAAAAGACCAGGACCCAGGAAGGTGTCGCCTGGTCTAAGGTTGGAAGGAGGAGGAGGAGCAAGAAGGAGAGGACGGAGGAGAAGAAGAAGAAGCAGACCGAAAAGGAGGTGGTGACTCAAGGGGACATTGCGCCCGATAAGGGACAAGGAGCTCCCAAGAAGAAGAAGAGGAGAATCCTTCGGGAGGCCGTGACCATCACGCCAGCCCCGGGGATGAGATATGCGGATGTCCTGAGGGACATCCAGAAGAAGGTGAAGCCTGAGGACCATGGCGTCAATGTCAAGTCCATCAGGCAGACGAGGACGGGCGACGTCCTCATCGAGGTGGGTGCCAAGGCGGAGGAGCGGCAGCACTTCGGTGATGCCATCTCGGAGGCCCTTGGACAAGGCGGGTGTGTCCGACACCTTGTCCCAAGGGCGCAGGTCGTGGTCTACGACTTAGTCGAGACCACGGAGGCTGCTGATGTGGAGGCAGCTGTGAGGACGGCCCTGGGAGAACAGCTTGGCTCTCCACCTAGGGTCGGCCTCACTAAAACGAGCAGCAGAGGCATCAAGAGAAAAAAAGCATGTGTGAACGTGCAAAATACGAACGACAACGAGTGCTTTAAGTGGGCTATATTATCAGCTATACATCCAGTCAATAGAAATCAGTACAATACTAAACGCGTGTCCAGCTATCACCAATACAAGAATGAATTAAACTTTTCTGAAATAAATTGCCCCGTAGCAACGAAAGATGTAAAAAAATTTCAAGCACAAAATGGCATTTCAGTGAATAGTTATGGCTTGATTAAAACGAAGCAAAAGTTGATAGTGGTTCCTCTTCATCTCACTTCACAGGTAAGGGAAACTCATGTAAACCTCCTTCGAGTTTAAGAAGAATATGTTAATGAAGATAGCAGTGATGAAGAAGAAGAAAGCAATCAACAGGATAGCAGAACCCAGTCTTTTAACTTCCACTATGTATGGGTCAAAGATCTTTCTCGATCAGTTAGCTGCCAGCTATCGAAACATGATGGAAGAAAACATATCTGTGAACGATGCTTGCACTACTTTTCAAAAATAGAGACGTTGTTAGCGCATAGGGAAGATTGTAAAAAAGTGAATGATGGTAAAATAATGCTACCAAAACCTGGTAGAAATATTATTGAATTCAAAAATTTCAAGCATAGAGAAAAAGTACCATTCATTATCTATGCCGACTGTGAGTCCCTATCAATACCAAGTGGAGACGTACAAAAACAGACGACAAACACTAAAGTATTCCAGAAACATGAAGTTTTTGACATTGGGTACTTGTTCAAGTGCAGTTACAATGATCCACTATCATTCTACAACTCATGCCCTGAAGGTGTGGAACCAGCAAAGTGGTTTGCTCTAGAGTTACAGTTAATTGCAAATAAATGTGAGAAAATACTGGCATCTCCAGTTCCGATGCAGAAACTAACACCAAGGCAACAGGAAACTTTCTTTGAAGCCACTACTTGTCACATCTGTCAGAAAGCTCTACATCCACCGATGAAGAAGGTTCGCGATCACTGTCACCTGACAGGAAAATATCGAGGTCCCGCACATGAACACTGTAATCTAGCTTACCAAGATGCCAAAATCATACCTGTTGTGTTCCACAACTTGAGTGGGTATGATGCTCACTTTATCATCCGCGATATTGCTACTCAATTTGAAGAAAAAGTTAAAGTTAGCATCGTATCTCACTGAGTATAAAATTGTGAGTGCAATGTTTTCTGGAATGGAGAGTGAGAAAGTTGAACTTCTAACGAGAAAAGGTGTTCTCCCCTATGAATACCTCGACTCGAGGGTGAGATTGAAAGAAAACCAGCTTCCACCAAAAGAAAAGTTTCACAGTACCCTGAATGACTCATCAATATCTGATGAGGACTACGAACATGCACAACAGGTATGGTGTGCATTCAGTGTTAAAACTCTCGGCGAATATGTAAAATTATACATGAAGACTGATGTGTTGTTGTTGGCTGATGTCTTTGAAAATTTCCGAGAACAGTGTCTCATGGCTTACGGTCTCGATCCAGCATATTACTACACAACTCCTGGCTTCACATGGGACGCCATCCTCAAATATACAGGGGTAAGATTGGAACTCCTCACTGACGTTGATATGCTACTGATGATTGAGAATGGTAAAAAGGGTGGAGTAAGTCAATGCTCCAACCGATACACCATTGCCAACAACAAGTATATGAAAGTTTTCAATGAAAGAGGTGAGATCATCTACATTGTATATTTCGATGCAAACAAACTTTATGGTTGGGCAATGGGACAACCCCTTCCTTACGGTGGTTTCGAGTGGGTTACAAATTTGGAAAATTTTGATTTCAATATTCCAAATTATTCACCCATTGGTTATATTCTAGAAGTTGATTTGTACTATCCACCCGAGCTTCACGATGAGCATAATGATTTACCGTTCTGTCCAGAACACTCGAAACCACCAGGTTCCAACCAGGAGAAGCTTCTAACTACCCTCATACTGAAACATAAGTACGTTCTCCATTACCGAGCTCTCAAAGTTGCTCTTGCAAACGGTCTTGTATTAATCAAGATTCACAGAGTACTTAAATTCAATCAGTCAACATGGCTCGAGAGTTACAAAGATTTCAATACTGAAAAGAGACCACAAGCTATAAATGAATTCGAAAAGAACTTGTGCAAATTGATGAATAATGCAGTTTACGGTAAGACAATGGAGAATGTCCGAAAGCATGTAAACGTGAAACTCGTGGCGAAATGGGAGGGTAGGTATGGAGCAGAAGCCCTCATAGCTAAACCGAACTTCCACAGCCGAGCCATTTTCAGTGAAAATCTCATGGCTATAGAGTGAGGAAAGACAGAAGTTTTGTTTAATAAGCCAATCTATGTGGGTCTGACAGTGCTGGATGTGTCTAAAATCCTAATTTATGATTTTCACTACGGTTACATGCGTAAAAAATATCGTAACAACTGCAAACTCTTGTACACTGACACGGACAGTTTAATATATGAAGTGAAGTGTGAGGACATTTATGCTGACATGAAAGAAGATATGGGAAGGAATACTCAACAATTCGACACTTCAGATTACCCTCGAGACAATATTTTTGGAATGCTGCAAAGAGACCAGAAAGTTTTGGGTTTGATGAAAGATGAATGTAAAGAAAAGTATTACCTTTGATGATTACACCGAATGCTTGCGAAATTGGAGTATCCAATCTAGAACGCAATATGTGATCAGGTCAAGACTACACAATGTCGAAACTATTGAACAACAAAAGATTGCACTAAGTCCTTATGACGATAACCGATACTTACTCCCAAACAGTACAGACACCCTCGCATGGGGGCATTATAGAATCAGCGCAATGGATTTCGATGATTTCTTGAGTGATAGTGACGAAGAATTGCTAGATCTTCTGGTAAAAGATTAGGTTTAAGTTGTAAATAATTGTAAATATAGTAGGTGTAAGGGTTATACTGAATAAAAAACATAATATATGTATATGAATTGCTTTTCTATTCATCAAAAATCTTACATCTAGTTAGCACAAGCGTAGACTTAGTATTATAAATCTCATAATTTAGTTTAACATTCAATCGCTGTTGATTCATCATTGGTTCAAAGTTGGTTCAACGTTGATTCATCTTGGTTCAGCATCGATTCATCGTTGGTTCAACATTGATTCATCATTGGTTTGACATTGCACAGAGTTGATTCAACATTGCACAAAGTTGATTACATATCTGATTTATCTATCCAGCTGTTGTGTGAACTGTCAAAACCTAACCACTTTACAAATATTTTGTTACCACGTTTCTTGATTACTAACAATAATTTTTTTTTTAATTAATTTGAAATGAACATTTGATAAGATTTCCAAAAGTTTCAAAAAAGAATCTGGATCATTTGAGAGTAATTTTTTTTTACTTCTGCAGGATTTTCATAGAAGCCTAAAACATGGTCGACGGGTCGGATTGCGATTCGGACAGCTCCGAAAAAACTGTCATAGACGGCAGTATCTCGGGTACGAATCTTTGACCAATGTACAAGAGTTGCAAATTAGCGCCTGTGAAATCGGTTGTTTGCATTAATTGTGGTGCTACGTATCATAGAAGCTGTGCCGCCCGTGTAAAAACTCTGGTGTGTCTCAATGGAGGTGAGTGTAAGTGTTGTGAAGCTCCTAAGACCTCATCTTCAACGCCTGAGTCTATGAAAGATGGATCTACAGTATCTTATTTTCGTAAGCTTTTAAAAAGGCAAGAAGTTATCATCATTGGTAAAGATGATATGATCGATTCACTGAAAAAGGAAATAAAAATTATGAAGATGAAAGCCGCAGAGTTTGAGGAAAAGAGGAAGCAAGATGGCGGGACTCATCCGAGGCCTGTTACTTCATATCGAGACGCAGCCCTTGTCATAAAGCCTAAGAGCTGTTCAAAATGAGCTAGGTGACGAATACATCATCAAGGAGCCACACAAGATCTACCCTGAAGTGAAAATTTTGGGTATACGTGCCAATGAAATTGAAGAAAACGATGAGCTTATCCCCAAAATCTGCAACCAAAACCAAATTTCTGATGGTCCGGAATTCAAGATGAGAGTTCTCTTCAAAAAAGTTAACAGAAATGATAACAATTTCTATACAGTAATTCTCGAAGTTGACCCAACCACTCACAACACACTAGTAGAAAAACGTAGAATTTATGTAGGGTGGGGGAGCTGCACGGTACTCGATCATGTGAGCGTTTTGAGATGCATGAAATGTCTCAGATTTGGCCATATGGCTAAACACTGTCACAGCACTTCACACACTTGTCCACAATGTAGCGGTTCTCATCCAGAAGCCAAATGTACGTCTTCTATAAGAAAATGTACGAACTGCATCCATGCGGCCACAATTCTGAAGATTCCTGGCAAAAAATTCGACCACACACTATATTTAGCAAAGACTGTTCATCCTACAAGAAAGTTCTGTCGAGAGCGGCTAGTAGAATAGACTATGCTCGCGAATAGCAATTGAATCTGTCAAGACGTTCTTCCGGCAGTTTACTGAAGAAACTCGATTTGAATGCTACCACCAGCCGACAATAAGAGAGACGGTCTGCTCCAAGTGAACAATGTGACTCTCGTGGCCTACGAACCAAACTTATCAACCTGCAGCATGCTATTGCTCTCTCGGAATTTACATACGACGTTATCATTTTGACAGAAACGTGGCTGAATTCCAATCACTTCAACGCTGGTTTGGGTATGAATAACTACACTATCCACAGAAGTGTTAGGGATAACCTATCGAGTAACTTCGAACGAGGTGGGGGAGTACTACTTGTGGTACACTCAAAATTTTGAAACTTTGAATATCGAACACCAATTACTTCTGTCGAGCAGATTTTTGTAATAATCTTCAAAGGAAATGAGCGCATTTAGTTAGGAACTGCTCACATTCCGCCACTATCACGTCCAGCGGTTTATTTAAATCACTGCACCGCTATAGAATCTGCTCTTGAGTCTACTAAACCTACGGCTACAATCATCGTTGGTGACTATAACATCCCTAACATTCGCTGGATCAATGACGATCGAATATTACGTATCCTCTTTAGCAACGGGGCCTTGCCTTCTGCAAGAGAGAGCGCAAATGCGCTTTTTGACAAACCAAGTGCAGGCTACTTGAGGTAAGATTCTCGATTTGGTTTTTACATCTTGTATGCAACAAGCTCTGATACATAGTTTTATCTAGATTTCAAAAATGCGAATTACGTAGCAATAACTTCCCTTTTGGGGACAGTGGATTGGGATGCATTGTTTACTTAATTACCTATAGAGGATTGTGTCACTTATTTTTACGCGGTCTTGTATGACTTAATTGAATTATATGTACCATGGCGAAAAACTCGTAGCGATAAATATTCTGGTAATTTTCCTCGAGACTAGGTTGATATGCTTGCCCAAAAGATAGCGGCTCATTATCGATTTAAAACTTCAGGGAATCAGACAGACCGCGAAGTTTTTTTCTAACTTAAGGGCCAGGTGCAAACTTTTACGTAAGAATGGCCGTATTGGTCATATTAATAATGTAGAGCATAGTATTTCTGGAAACCCGGAATACTTTTGTCAACATGTTAATAATAATAGATCTTGCAGTGACATGCCTCACGTTATGCATTTGGAAGACAAAAAAGTCAGAACTGATCAGGGAATCGCCAATTTATTTGCAGATAACTTTGCTTCTGTCTATGAAACGAATACTTTACCCGAATTTAAACAATTAAATAGTTCTCCCCTTGATATTCGTAATGTTGAAATCGCCTTGTCAGAAGTTTTTGAGAGAGTCAGTGTAATGAACTGTGATAAAGGTCCTGGTCCCGATCGTATCCCTCCTCTATTCTATAAAAACTGCTACTGCGCAATCTCTAGGCCAATTTGGTACCTTTTTACTAAATGTTCATCTACCGGTTTCTATCCTCCACAATGGAAATCTAGTTACGTTGTTCCAATCTACAAAGCAAATGATAAATCGGATGTTAAGAACTATCGACCGATGAATATAATAAACACGATAGCGAAAGTCTTTAAGAGTATATTAACAGATAAACTTTCAATTTGGTGTGAAAATGTTATTCCCGAGGAGCAGCATGGGTTTATTTCTTGTAGTTCATCTGGTACTAATCTTACTTTATACACTCAGTTTATTGCGGAGGTGCTTGATGGTAATAAGCAAGTTGATGTAATTTACACTGACTTTTCTCGTCCTTTCGACCAAGTTAATCACACGAGGTTGATTCAGAAACTAAAGGCATTTGGAATTCATGGTAATTTACTAGAATGGTTCAATAGTTATCTGAGCGGTTGGTGGCTTGCTGTGAAGTTGAACGGTGTGTACTCCCGCTAATGTACTGCAACGTCTGACGTACCTCAAGGATCACACATGGGTCCGCTATTACCTAATATTTATGTTAATGACATTATACAAATATTTATCATTGTTATGGCCTTACTGTTTGCTGGTGAATTAAAAATGTACACCATCATGTACACCTTGCATATGTGGTGCCTGGAAAATGGGATGACTTTTAATATTTCTAGGTGTAAAACGATGCGTTTTTCGCAAAAAATATATCCTATCGAATTCCAATACTCGATAGACGGGTCTGTCCTCGAAAATGTTCATGTATTGCGCGACCTTGGAATTTTTGTAGATGATCAACTCTCTTTCCTTCAGCATATTGATTATTGTACAGCTAAAGGTCTGAAGATGTTGGGATTTATCAAATGTCACTCTGTTGAATTTAAACAACCATACACGTTACGATTATTATGTATCGCGTTAGTTAGACCCATTCTAATGTACTGTTCACAAGTTTGGTCTTCACATTACGCCTCGCATATTAAAAAAATGGAAAGGGTTCAATCCACGATTATCGCACGATTATTGGCACGATTATTCGCGTATTGCTGCTGCTTTAAATATCAGCTATTTGAAGTCACAACGAAAAGCGCAAGATATTCTAATTATGCACAAGCTAGTCAACAGAAATATTACCTGTCCTCAATTACTTGAAAGTGTACACTTACATGTACCAGATAGATCCCTGCGAAGCTCTACTGATCTATCTCACATATTTCATGTATATAACTCCAGATCTAGTTTCGGCGAACATTCACCAATATCTCGGACGACTAGAATAGCAAATGATTTAGATAAGGAAGGGCTTACTGTTTTCGGCCCTTCATACTCTCGTTTCTACGCTAGTGTCAGATCGCACATTCTAGTCGATTTTTCTTAAGTTTAGATTAAGATTATATTTAGTTTAGGTTGAGACTAACTAGAAATTAAATACTCTTTGTTGCTTACATATGTAATTGGGCTATTTGTTCGTCATTTATGAATGAATAAATGAATAAAGAAAATTGCAGGAAAAATTTGAGTTTCAAGATAATAAAACTATTATTAGATTCCTGGAAATTTTTAGAATGATATCCATAAACAAATGTTTCGGAGAATATTTAAAAATATTTCAAAACAAATAATGTATGAATTAATGTTTCCAGCTTAAAATTGCTCAAATTTAGATAATTTTGGAAATTTATAAATTTTGTGACTCGTTCTTCAG
The DNA here is from genome assembly GCA_932195095.1 of Andricus curvator. NCBI lineage: Eukaryota > Metazoa > Arthropoda > Insecta > Hymenoptera > Cynipidae > Andricus > Andricus curvator. The sequence continues at coordinate 41,575 of CAKNYM010048149.1, read as the reverse complement.
TTCATAGCATTGAAAATGATAGCGTCGATTTCTATTTTTCAAATATTTTAACTGTACAATGTATAAAATTTGAAGTTTGAAATTTTGCAGTTTAACCGCTTTTGATTATTATATTTTCAATTGAAAAGTTTTGAAAGCTCTCATTTTATACGCAAAAATGATACAACAACGTACACAAAATTACAAAAGAAAGTACAACGTTCGTCTCAATGATAGAAAAAGGTTGCACTTTCCTGTAATTTTGGTTGTAATTTATTATATTTATTTGTATATTCCTTTGAATATAGCTTTAGTTTGGTGTACATTCTTGTTAAAATTTTTCCACGAGGGATAGTTGAATTTTCCAGCAAAAGTAATTACTTTTAGGCAAAATATACAATTTTTCAACGAATTAATAAAATTTTTGACCACACATTTTCTTTTGTAATCATTATTTTCTATTTTTTGGTTAAAATATCTACTATTACATTATTCCTTGAAAATTGATCTTTTTTCTTTGAAGATTGAACTACTTGGTTGAAGTTTGAAGCACTTTGTTAAAAAATCCTTTTTTCATTTTAAATCCATTATTTCGGTTTGGAAATTTAACTGTTTCACAGAAAAATTTTGTTTTGAACGTTCTATAATTTTGATGAACTTTTTTTTCATTTTTGACTGAAAAATTTTCATGTGTAGAAAATTCTTATTTTGGTTGGAAAAATCATCATTTTAGTTGAAAATTCATCTCTTCAGTTGAAAATTGGACTATTTTGTTGATACACTAGGGTTTCTTTCCTTGGAAATCAATTTTTTTACTGTCAAGACTTTTGGGTATTTTGACCCCACCCCCCACACCCCGAAGAGTTCTACACGAAATCTTAAAATACTTTTAGATTTACGCTATATCCAAAAAAATACGATACTTTGAAGATACATAGAAATTTTCGAATTGGAAAATGTTGGGAGTCATGTTATTATATTCGCAGTACATAACTGGATAACCAACATTTTGATGTGATAATTTGAAAAGTTTTGTGAATAAAATTTTAACTTAACCTTTCGAGGAAAACGAGGGGTGTATGGCCACCCCAACGGAACAAAAAACGCATATTCGCTGTGTACAGGTTGCAGGAAGGCTTCCCGCTTTGAGTACCTTCTCTTTTAGTATCACTTAAGCCCCTGACGCATTTTTTTTTTTTTTCGATTCTAGGTATTTGGGATTGAATCCAAGTATTTCTCGAAACCCGGAAATGCGCCATTAAAAATTTAAACGCAAAAAACAGAGTGGGGTGTGCAAACACCCCACGTTGCTCTATACGTCCCAGGATTCCACGTTGTCCTCGAAGGGTTAACAATAATGTCTGTCTTATTGCGACCTTCAGTCCTGATTTTCTCGGAACATAATAATTTTTTTTAATCAAACCTTCTTTACTCTCATTGAGCAATCTTATATCTGCAATCAAAAAAGTAGTTCAAGTGCATGACATTGGAATCATGAAAAGCAAGCGTCAAAAAACACGTGCGACATCTTATCTTGTGAATTGCGTAAAACTGTATGATTTTTTTTAATTAGTTTAAAAATATTTATAGCTGTCACAGAAAAAAAATCTTTTTTTTTAGTTAGGAACTTTTGGTACGTTTGAAATATTACAGAAAATTGAAGTATATTATTTATTATTTTTAAATTGACAATATTAGCGCTGAAGAAGAAAAAGCATATAAAAATATACGTTTTTCTAGAAATAGTCCATGCACCTTTAGCTTCTGATTACGGATCTTGGAAGCCAGAAAAAAAATTTGAAATAGATCAATCGAGTCTGATCCAAAGCTGCTGTTTCATACGCGTTATCTCATAATTCTTGTTCCGAAAAATGACTTCAAATTGAAAAAAAAAACATTTTAAACTAAATAAAATTCTTCATTGGAATTAAAAACATTGCTTCAAACAAAAAAAGTTTCTTTGAATCAAAATAAATGTGTTAGAATCAAAAAAACTTCTCTTTGACTTAGATTCAATAAGTATTTTTCTTTGATCCAGAGAAATTTTCTTTATATGAAAGAATATTTTTTCTGAGCGCATTCAGTATTTGTATCGATAATTCTATATGTTTTAGTTGCTTTAATATTTTTTAAACCAGAATTTTATGAAAAATGTTATTGTTTATCCATAATATATACCTGCGGACTCAGGTAGAGCAGTTCCCAAGTTTAATTGGGTCCTGCAGCTGAAACATCTTATCACGTTGTGCGGAATGTAAGCATTATGGCCCAGCTTGAACTTGGTAAGTTTACAGAACAATAAGAATTTGATCTTCGCGAAATTTGAGGCCTATCTTAGAGATGCGGACCTGTACAGGCTGAGTCAGACATCCTCTCTTCAGGTGCTGCCTTACCTATGGATTGCTCCCATGGGACAGCAGTATCTTTATGGCGGAATACCGTTTAGATACGTTAGACTTCTTGTCCAGGTGCGTCTTATGGGAGACGTAAGGGGTAGATTCTCACTGAGGGACCTTTTTTTTGGGTGCACTAGAAGGCAACTCTGCACAATCTGCAACCTGGGGCTGGAAGAAAATATGTTTCATTTGTTGGCAGAATGCCCTATGTATAGGGATGTCAGAAAGGATTGTTTCGAGCCCGCGGTTAGTCTTACAGCCTCTGGTCCGTTCTGGATTGCGCTCTTGAATCCCCTGGATAAAACAGAATTATTGCGTGTCGCTAAATACTTGTCCAGTATACTGAAAGTTAGGGCTTTGATAATGTCTCCGTTGTGTGAATTGTGTACATTGCATTAATAGTGTAATAGAGTGGCTTATCGCTAAATTCAACCCCTTTGTACAGGTCTTTGGACCTAAACAAATATCGTAGCTAGCATTAGGTATTATATATGCATCGTGCAAGGTGTCGTTAAATAAAATGAATGAATAATAACTTTTGTAACATTTCAAGAAAAGTATGAAATTTCTAATATTCTTAAGTTTTTAGTAACTTAGGAATTACGAAACATTTTCAAATTTTAAAAAACGAGGAATTTTTGAAACTTTGTTTTTATTTTAATATGATTTTAGGGAAATTTTGGAAATATATGGTAAATTTCGAGAATTTTGGAAAATTGTCAAAATTTTAGAAAAATTTTGAAATTTTGGAAGAAATATGAAATTTCATAAAGACTTTGAAATTTTATCAACTAGTCCAATATTTTTCATAAGGCGAATTTTCGGCACGCTTAGCCCCATCCTAACATTTTATCGAAATATTAGATCTTTATGAAAATTTTGGAATTTTATAAAAAATTTTGATCTAATAGAATTTTTTCAAATTTTATAAAAATTTTGGAAATTTCAAAAAATTTTCAGAAATCTTATTAAAATTTTAGAAATTTTATTAAAATTTTTGAAATTTTTTTGAACATTTTTGAAATGTTGAAGATTTTAAGGAAAATGCAACAAAAAGCGTTTTTTTACGTTCTGTTCATTGAAAAATATTCTTACTGTAAACTAAATTACAGCTAAGGTTGGGAGTATGACTTGAAGTATTGAAGGTGTAGCACGCCATAAGTCACAGGGGTGATTTAGGGTCCACCACAAGACGTTGAAAAGAGGTAGGGGTTTCATTAGCATTATTTCTATGATCGGACACAGGGGTGCCTCCCACTCCCCGAGATACTTTGGAAACATAACGTCCCATCTGTCCCCTGTGTGTTTTTTTTATTGTTGTCAAAAAAAAAAAAAGTTTCAGTACAAATAGCTCAGCAGTTAATCACGAAATTTCGTGATTGGAAGCTGATCAAACGCTTTAGGCTATTTATCACGAAATTTCGTGATTAATAGACACTGCCTTTAAAATAACAGTAAATAAAAAATATATCTTTCTGGATGAAATTTTTTTCTATTATTGTTACTAAATTCAAGCAATAGTTTTAGAAACTTTAAACATTAGAAATAATTTTTTTATAAAAATATTTGATTATTTTGTTTTTAATAAATGAATAACATTTGTAAAAAATAATTACTCATTTTTTAAATTCGCATCTTTGTGAAGTTGATTGATTGCCCGGAAATTAAAAAAAAAATTGTATAAATAAACCAAAGTAAATAAAATCAAAAATTATATGAAACAAAATAAATTTTTTTATTTTCACCCATGTTATATTATCGCCTTAGATTTCTTCATATATTGATAAAATATTTGTCGTAATTTTCGATGCTTTGGTAGTTATTGCTTCACAACGAGGAAATCGGTATTATTTACAGACTTTGCCAATTTTACTTGACGTCATTCAAATTACGCAATAGACATTTTTTTTTAGAATCCAGCCTTTTAGATTTTTGTGAATCATTGCAAGGTTTCTGCAATAACCTACATTTCTGTCAATCTTTTTTAACGCGAGGACAGGTGTGCGTGATAAAGTAATCAAAGTTAGGAAATTAAAAAGGGCTTCATTGTAAGCAACGACAGATCTCCTTATAATTGCTTGCGTATGCTAATACGAGTATCGACACACTGACCGACCGTAGTGGCTGTAGCGCGGACCGATTCATACCGATAGATAAGACAAATGAGGAGATATAGAACAAGCATGAAGGCGGGCGCTCCAAATACTTAACCCTCCTTTCCGAACGCATTCATCATGATCATCTCACCACCATATCGCACCTTGAACGCACCTCAACTTCTATGATCTTTCTGAAAATAAGATAAATACAATTAGCTGTTGGAATTGAAATTTGTTCACTAATTTGTTATGTAAGTCACGCGCCAGAGGTTTTGTAAATAAGTCAGCTAATTGTTCTTTAGATCTCACCCATCCCAGCTTTATAAGATTTCTTGCCACGCATTCTTTAACAAAATGCTCTTTAACCTCAATCATGTGACGAATTTTATTTCCACCATTTGTCTCAGCTGTTACTATTGCAGCTTTGCTATCGCATCATAATTCCAAAGGGAGCAATTTTTGTGAATCTTTTAAAATGACACTCAACGAATTATAAACAGACAACATTTCTCTACTTGCGTCACTCATAGCTACATATTCAGCATCCTTGGTAGCGAGAGCCACATAAGTTTGCTTGTGAGTTCGCCAATTAATAGTATCACCGAATAATTTTATCAAAAACCCACATGTAGTTATCGGATTTTTGCAATCAGCAAAACTAGCGCCAGCAAAACCTACCAAGTCATTAGATTCACCTTTATAGATCAACCTTAAACTTTTAGTTTCCTTTAAGTATCTAAACACTGATTTTACCATAGCCCAATCACTCTCCTATGGATACACTTGGTGTCTACTTAGTACGTTGACAGCGTACGAGATATCAGGCCTTGTCGCCCCTGCTAAATAAAGCAAACTTCCCACAGCCTCTTTGTACGGCACACAAAATATCGTCACGTACAGTAATAGAAGCAGTACTGCTTTACCATTGTGCCAGGTGAACAGACAGCGTTCCAAATCAGAATTTTTCAAATTTAATTTTAAGACTTCCTCAGTGAACCTATCATACCATTTTTTAGGACTGACTCGCATACCATATATTAGCACGCTCTAATTTACACACTTTTCCATTCCCTACTTTATTCGAGTAATTAATACCCTTGGGAATTTCCATGTATATCTCTTCATCAAGTGCTCCATTCAGGAATGCAGTCTTAACGTCGAATTGGCAAATCTCAAAGTCATATTTATTTGCGATGGCAAGTACTGCACGCACCAGTGGCAATCTGGAGACAGAAGCATACGTCTCTCGTAATTCATAGACATTTCTGTCTTCAAACCCACGCACCACAAGTCGCGCTTTGTATTTAACACATCCATCAGCGCCAATTCTCCGTTTGAAAAGCCATCTAGAATCTATAAAAGACACTTTTTGACCTTTTTTAGTTTGACTGGGTCTGTCCACAATTTTCCATACATTATTTTTCTTCATGTAATTCAGTTCTTCAATTATAGCCATTCGCCATTGCAGTTTTTCTTTACATGCCATAGCCTCTTCATAATTGCATGGATCAGAATGTATGTCACATAACAGAGCATGATATACATCATCAGGTACAATTTCAAATTCATTTTCACTACTAAATTCATTTTCATTCAAGTTTGACTCATGCTCTATTGGACACGAAAACAAGGCACTTGCCTTTAAATCTTCATCAACTTTTAAATTTGAGAAACTAATGTCTCGAATTGGCATATCAATAGACTTTGATAGATCATTATTTTAATCCACTATTGAATCTTTAATAATTTTCTTAGGCCTTTCTCTTTTTCTCACCATCTCTCCCTCCGTTTTTGACAAATCATCTGGATTTTCAACCTCTTGTTCGAACTCAATAAACCATTTATTTGTGTCTATCTCTTCCAAAACAGGGGGCAAAACTTCGATGAGTTTTTCCCATACTTGTCACCGTACACAAGTTTTTCATTAAATCGAGCGTTCCTGCTTTCATAAATCTTACCATCTTCTGGCTTCAGGAACTGATATCCCGTGGGAGTATATCCCACTAAGATCACTCGCCTGCCTTCAGCTCGAAATTTCGGTCCCACCGTTCTTTGTACTTTATTGTACGCCAAGCAACCAAATCTTTTAATTTGGTTAATATCATAATGATTGTTAGGTGCAAACTTTTGAAGTGGGGTTATCATATTATTTGCCATGTGTGGTGTTCGATTGTATGCGTACACAGACGCATTCATTGGCAGTTCCCAGAGATTTTCAGGAAGCTTTGCATCATACATATATGATCTGATCTTATTTTGCAAAGTCAAGTTAAATCTTTCGCTCAAGCCGTTCTGCTGAGGGGTATCTGGCGGGGCTAATTGAAGTTCCGCACCTAATTTCACCAGCACTTCAATTGTGTACCCACCTGTATACTCAGTGCCTTGATCAGATCTGAGATAACACACCTTTGCATCGTATCCCACCAGATTCCTCGCACTCCTCACAAACATTTCAAAACAGATGCCTGTTTCGCTCTTAGCTTTCATAGCATAAGCCATAGCTAACCGAGAGTAATCATCAATAAAAACTGATATGAATCTATAACCTTTGGGATATGTAGCAGGAGAAATGGGTCCCATTACATCAGAGTGAATTATTTGAAGAGGAGCCGTAGCACGACTACGCGTCATTTGAAAGGGCAGTCTTTTAAATTTAGAAATATGACACACCTCACAAGCCAGAATGGATTCATCAAACACAGCTTTATTTAATTCTTTATTTTCAGAAAATTTTGACGCACCTGCAGTATGAGATTTAGTTGCCTCGTCCTGTAGAACGAGGAATTTGAGCTCTTCAAAAGACATAGGTTGACCATGTGTCTTTTCATAGAGAAAATCTAAGTTTTGAATGGAAGGAACAGACACCATAACGGCACTGTAGAATGCATCCCTCTTTTCATCGTCTGACAGAGGTTTAGCACCAGGGCTGTTTTCGTAATTTCGAATGTTATCCTCAAATTTTTCACAAAACGCACCTGCTTCATTCTGTCCTGGAATATATTCCATGCTATAAATTTCTTTTCTCACCGTATGCGAGGATACATTTACTTCAAGGCTTTTAATTTCTTTCAATTTTTTCATAATTTCCAAAGGATCTTTCAAATTAATAATTTTTGAATGGTAACTTAACTCAATGTGATTGGTCAAAATATCTCGAACTTTAAATCTTTGATCTTCTAAAGTCTTATGATCAATTGTAGTAAAATCGGTATTTTCATCAATTATATGTTCTAAATTGCTTGCTCTCAATTCAGATGAAAAATAATCAACAAAAAGTTCATATTTCATATTAGTACTGAGTTTGTAATCCCGTTTAATATTGTTTGCACTTTTATTCAAAATTTCAAGTTTTAAATTATTTTTTACGCCTTCTATTGCCGCGTTAGTATTGAATTGATCATTTTTCTCTGTTGCCCGCTTTATTTCATTTTGAATGAATTTTACTATCTCACCTTGCAACCCTTTCTCCCCACTTGCTTGAACCTCACTGTCAGATCGATTTTTCTCTAAAAATATTTCTCTCACCTCATTGTTTTGGTCTGATGCATCTACCTTTGCCGTGTCATCCGCACCTTCAGTTCCTTCTTCATACCCTTCTAACCATTCTTGCAACTCTAAAATTTGTTTGCTTTGAGCAGTGAGCTGATTTTTCGTATCCTACAACTGGATTTTTAATTCATCTCTCTCTTTGCTATAACTTTGCACATCCCCTTTCAACGAATCAAATGTATTATTATAACCCTTTGCATTTTTCTCAATAATACTGGTCATTTGTAAAATTATTTGTTTCAACTCCCCTATTTGCCCTTCTTGTATTACTATTTTATTTTGAACTAAAATCAAATTTTCCTGATCAGTTTTTGTCGTATCAAGTTTTAATTGATCAACTTCATTCTTCTTTAAATTTTCAAATTTGTCTTTATTCCCAAAATTAACTGTACTACAACCAGATATCAGAGGCAGAGATGGTTTACTGTATTTCCTGGCATTTTTCACACCATCGAGCTTTTCGTCACACCTTCTTTCTTACCCTCGGAGGTACCGGTACTCGTACCATTGCCCGCCTCACGATCTTTCGCGCCCTTGCTCGCCATCGCACCCTTCTGCTCAATGGTGACAGGTTCGGTTTGCGTCGTTCCTGGCATGACAGTAGCTTTACCGTCAACCATCAGACCATCCAGCCATTCTTTCGAGAGGTTCCAATGTTCCTCAGCTGGTTCAGGAAACATTCTCTTCGCTGTAAACATAAACATGTTAGCACATTTCATATTTAAAGTATTTGCCAAGTTCCGAAACCTCGAGATCAGTTAACAGTATCAACAAGTATGGCTGATCAGAGGAAGAATGGACAAGCGAAGGTCAGTACAACTTGCTTTTCTCCCATCTGCTCTGATCAGTGAGGTACACCGCTCGTAACTTCGAGCATAGGCACCTAACCAACCACGAACCTCTTGGTTTCAATTTTATATATATTTTTTATTTAAAAACTTTCAATTGTATTATTTTTTACAAAATTACAAATTAATTCTGTAAAGTGTGCATTTATTTTATTTTACTATGACTCACCAGTAGAATATATCTGCCCTTTCTCACATGTGAGTATGAGTGTTCAATCACTCATGCTCAAGGTAATCACTTCTTCTTTGTGAAGCTCGTTGAGCTTGAAGTTTTCCTCCAAATGTTTCCAAACATTTTGCAATGAGGGCTTCACTGTGGATTTTTAATTTATAAGTTAGTTGCGAAATTTAAACGTTTAATTTTCTTTGATTTTTCGTTTGACAACGCACGCATGAAGATTCAAATTCTTTTTATTCTTGGACAATCCGACGAAACGCAAGCGCGCGTGAAACGAGTCAAAACATAAGCTCGACCTATAGTCATGTCTCTTTCTTTCTACTCCGGTTCAAACCAGTTCAAATCAGTTCAAAACACACCGCTCTGTACGCTCGAGTGTTCCGTGATACGCTTTCACGTACCTGCAGCTTTATCTCTAGTTCTCTCTTTCTCTCTAACTCACTCGTCGCGCTGCGCGCCCGCGCTCGTCGGCCGGCAACTTGTCTCAACTTGCGCGCCTTTGTTCTGAGAAATCACACCAATATCATTGATTTTGCGCGTCACATTTTTGATTCTACATCTCAAGCAACTTTTACCTTATCACTTTACAAATCTATAGATTCTCAAAACGTTCAAGATCTTCAAATCTTTTAATTTATCTTTTTCTGACCGTGATCATACGAAAATAATTCATTTATTCAACTTTCTTTGTCATCTGAACTTTTAATAAACTTCCGCTCCTTATTTCATCATCCGCTAAACAAAGAGATTTACTTACGTGATTCCCAACATTTTCCAATTGTGTCCATTTGTTCGAGACGTGAAGTGCTCAAACTATTCTCACCAATCTCAACATCCTTGCTCCTTTGTCTCTCCGGGTCCTTGTCGTCCACCATCGCCTCCATTGTTGATTCGCCTTTTCAAATCACTTTTTGTACACACCGAAACACTCGCGCAGTGGAAGCGTAAATGCTTTACGCTGCTCGGGCCGATAACCTGTCAATGTTTCTTAACGCGATGACAGGTGTGCGTAATAAAGTAATCAAAGTTAAAAAATTAAAAAGGGTTCTATTGTAAGCAACAACAGATCTCCTTATAATGCGTGCGTATGCTAATAAGAGTATCGACACACTGACCGACCGTAGCGGCTGTAGCGAAGACCGATTCATACCGATAGATAAGTCAAGTGGGGAGATATAGAACAAGCATGAAGGCGGGCGCTCCAAATACTTAACAATTTCAAATAACAAAGTTAGTAGAAGAAAATTGGCCGTTATAAAATAAACAAAAGAATTCATATTTGAGAACTCTTTGAATAAAGAGCCTAAGGGTTTCTTCCTAAAATAAAAAGAATCACTCCGATTTCGAAATTTCAGTAGTCTCGCCGCCCAGAAATTCGGGATGACTGGACAAATATTTTTCATAAGCTTTGGAACGACTAGTCCAGCCCCTTTTCAAACTTCCTCAACTTTTCGGGACAAGTGTACACAGTCTTTATAAAAATTTTGAAATTTTTCAAAATATTGAATTTTTTTTAGAGATTTTGAGAATTTTCTAATTTTTTTATATTTCGAAAAAAAATTTAAACTTCTGCTAAATTACCAAAAATATCCTTTGAAAAACGTCTGAAATTTATATTAAAATGAGAAATTACCTTTTCGAAATTTCTGCATGTGAACAGGTGAGTACTGCAAAATACACAAGTCGTAAGAAGTCCCCTTCCGCTTGCCGTATACAATTTTTACAAATTTTATAAAATCTTAAAAAATGTATAAGTTATTAAAATTTTTTAAATACTTTCAATTTTGGAATTTTCCAAGTTTCAAAAATTTTCAACAAATTTTCGGTATTATGGAAACTTTAAATTTATTTTCATATAAATTTAGCACACATTTGGAAATGTATTTTGAATTTACAGAGAATGAAAATTAAAAAAATATATAGTGAATTTTTTATTCAGCAGAAAATTAAAAATTTTATTTGAAATTTTTCAATTTTCTAAATTGTTACTCATTAAATTTTTTTTTAATTCCACAAACTTTAAAAGTTTATCGCTATTTTTATATTTGCCTCACTACCCGATTCGGATAGTGTTTCTAGGTGGATATTTACTACCAATGTGGGCCCACCACACCCACGACGGGCCAACAGCACGCATGTATTCCTGAACGGTTACCCATCCAAGTACTAACCGCGCCCAACAATGCTTAACTTCAGTGATCTTACGAGAACTGGTGTTTTCAGCGTGGTATCGCCACGCTTTAATTTTTACAAATAAAACAAAAAATACCTTTTGACGTTTTTTCACAAATTTTTCATTTTTATTTTCAATGTTATCTTTCACGATTAAAACCAAAACTAGGCATCCTATCAGAAAATTATTCGTAACAAATTTTTCAGCTGAACAAATTTTCTACATTTATTTCTTTAGCTTATGTTGTGTGTCCAAAAATTCAATTTCTTTATTTTGAATATTAATTTTCACGAATAAAACAAAAACATACGCGTCCTATGAAAAAATAATTCAAGACAAATTTGTAGACCTTTTTTATATGGACAATTTTTGTGAAATAATCTCTTTTCGTGTCTCACATAGTTTGAGCGCTACATAGAATTTTTTTATTCTGTTTTGTGAGGTCAAAATTTGAATTTTTGATTTTCACAAGAAAATTCAAGAAGTTGTTATGAACATCTTGTACAGTGTTCAAAAATCAACGTTTTTTTTTTAATTTTATAAATGACATAACTTTAGTAATCATTTTTTATCGAAAAAAGTAATAAGGATAAATTATCCGTATTTTTGAATACTGTGTACAGCCGTACATAGAATTTCGAAATTCTGAAACAACTGGTCTCAACAATTTTGAAAATGCTGTAATTTTTCGAATTTTTATCAAACATAGCTGGATAGCGAACTTGACCTTCAGTCTTTGACACTGAAAATGTATACCAAAGGTGAATCCAATGGATTACTTTTTTCAAAAGTTATCGTGATCAGAGTCATACATACATAGATACAGACATACATACAGACAGACAGACACATTCGTAAAAGACTGTTTTTCGGGTTCAGAGGGTCTCAAAACCTGGACGATTGACAAAAAAGAAAGGAGGGGTCAAATTTTACACAAATCGAATACCTTAGAACCCTATAGAACTTCATTGACACAATAATTGAATCAGCATCAAAATTTAATTTTTGAATCAACTGAAAAAAATCCCAGTAAATCGTCAATTAGGTTTACTTAGTTTACATTTAAAAAACTTATAAACTTTCTAATATTTTCTAGTTTTTGGTAACTTAGGAATTGCACCACATTTTCAAATTTTTAAAAAGGAGGAATTTTTTTAACATTGTTTTTATTTTAATATTTATGGTAAATTTTGAACATTTTTGAAATTTCATAAATATTGGAAATTTTATAAATTTTAAAATTTTAGAAAAAACATGAGGTTTCACAAATATTTGAAAATTTTATGAAAATTTCAAAAGTTTCATTAAAAAATAAAATTTTTTAAGATTTTAAGGATTTTAAAACCTTTTAAAAATTTCAAAATCGTCCTAAACTTTTGAAATTTGGAAAAATTTCATTAAGTTTGAAATTTCATAACATTTTGAAAAACCTATACAATTTTTTATATTTTCAAGTTTTTGGTAGTTTAGGAATTCTCAAAACTTCACAAAAACTTTTTTTCAGAGATTCGAAAAATTTTCAAAAATCTTCAAAATTTTGAAGATTCTGAGAATTTCTAAACATGCGAACATTTTCAAAATTAAGAAAATCGATGTCCTTTGGAAACTTTATTTTATTTTTATATAAATTTGTAACATTTCAAAAAATTTTATCGTACCTTTTTTATTAGAAAAGTTTAAGTACCATTTTGAAAATTGTTAATTTAGATAATTTCAATTTGCCTAAAATAATTAAAATTGGCAAGGGTTTTAATATAAAAAAGTAAGAATATTCCGTTGAAAAGTAGCGCACGACGATCCTGAATATGTCTAATTAATTTAACGCGTTAACAATTTTTGAATATGGCCTTCTTATTCTTTGAATAGCGTTAAAAATTTTAAACGATCGTGTCGTTTTATTAAACTTTTCTACATATTTTTCACGTTTTCCATGTTTCTAACATTTTAAAAATTATTATATATAGTACTAAATAAGTTTGTATATTTTTAAAAAACAATTAATTGTTTTTTACTATTGAATTGGGAAATATTTTGACTAATCGAATTAGTAATTTTTTTACTTACCTTTAGCGGCTCACTTTTCGTCAATAAAATTTGTAAAATTTCCCTAGTAATTAGTTCAGTTGAAACAATTTTGATTCAGAGAAGCGACAAAGTATTTTCTGCTGAAGGAAAAAAGTTACACAATAGAAATAAACTTCTTTAGATACCCAAAGTCATCCTTATCTGAAGCAAATTATTTTTACATAGTTTTCTCCATAATTTCAATTTTTCATGGAAAATTAGAAAAATATACAACCGAAACGAATTTTGAAAATCGAAAACAGAACTCTGTTGAAATGTTGCACATGCAGACCCTGAATGAGTTTAATTCATTTGGATCCCATTGATCCCTTTCCATTTTAAAATGGTAAAAACTCTCATTTTTTTAACATTCTCAGTCAAATAAAATTCACTTAGTACAAGCAAGTTTTTGTCAGTGCAGTAGTATTGCATTTGATACACTTTATTAATTATTTCAAATACATCTTTGCGGATCGCAAATTGCATTATATATTCAAGGATTGAATTATATGTTGGTTGAAAATTCAACTATGGTGTTGAAAATTAAAAAATGAGAAAATAAAAAATTAGGTAAGTACTATAGTAATTAATTTGCTGGTCTCTATTTATTTAGACAAAATAGCGCACAGGGAAAAAGTTATTTTTACAGGTTATCAGGTGAATGGAAGTACGGTCCAACACTCCACGACTCTCAAAATGAGCCCACATTCGGTCTTAAAATAATTAATTTTCCGTAGATGTGCACCTATGTTTAAGGTTGCAAATAAGAAAATGAAAATTCTCATTTTGATACGATTCAAATTTTAAGCAGCAACAAATTTATCACCAGCGTTTTTCTGTGATTAAATGCCAAAATTTGTTCCCTTCCAATTCAGTAAAACTGTTGAAAATGAAATATTCCTCTTTTTCATCATAAGCAAAATTTTAAAAATAATGAATCTGCTTCAAGTATAGCTATACTACCCCTACCACCAATTATTACCAAACTCCACTTTGGACAAAATTTTTTCCGGTTGCTCTGATATCTTATAAGGAAAACGAAGATTGCAGGATCTAGGAAATGTCTGTACATTCAACTGTTTGTTCTGACTTTGAAGATATTAGATGAAATCTGCCACGCGTAGTGATACCGCTCCATTCTCATTTCTAATAGGTTTGCAGGCTTTGCGTCTTATCATCATATATATATATAGCGGTGAAAATCTTCCCTATTATCAGTCATCTATAACAAAAACTGTCTCGTAGTACTGAAAAAATGAAGCTCCACAATAGTATTCTACTCTTTCTAATAGAATTTCTTATCAACTTTCTGGGTAAGTGTGCCTAATATAATATAAATTTTTATATAAGCATATGAATATTATGTTGGAAATATAGTGTTGTAATCTGGTGTACACTCTTCTATGTAATCCCTTATAATCTTGTATGATCCCATTTTAAAAAAATTTTATCAAAATTTTAAAAATTTTATGAAAATTTAAGAAATTTAAAAGATTTCAAGGATTTTACAACCTTTAAAAATTTCAAAATATTTTTAAAATGTTGAGTTTGAATTTTTTTATTGTTTTTTCAATTTTATTACATTTCAAAAATACAATGATATTTATAATATTTTTAAGTTCTTGATAATTTAGAAATTACTAAACATTTTAGAAAATTTAAAAAAAACTAGGAATTTTTGAAATTTGAAAATTTCACATTTTCTTAAATCTCATAAATTTTATAAATTCATACGAAAATAAAAATGATGTTTTCAAAATTCCAAGATTTTTGAAAATTTGGAAGTTTAGAAAAATTTTGAAAATTCATTAAGTTTGGAAATTTTATAAAAATGTTAAAAATTTTGAAGATTTTGAAAATTAGGAATTGCCAAACAATTTCAAATTTTAAAAAATTGGAATTTTCGAAACTTTATTTTCATTTTAATATGAATTCAGGAAATTTTTGGGAAATTTATTGTCAGATCGTTATTAACCAAAAATTTCGAAAATTTTCGAAATTTCAGAAAAGTTTTAAAATTTTATAAAAATTTTGGAATTTTGAAATTCAATAAAATTTCATACAAATTTTGAAACTTAATTTATAAAAAAGTTCAAAATTGAAAAAAATTTTAAAATATGAAAGTTTTAAAAATTTATAAAAAGTTTGAATTTTAAAAAATGTTTGAAATTTATTAGAAATTTGAGGAATTTTAGAATTTTTTTTAGAAATTTTGAAGATTTTAAGAGTTTGAAAAATTTTCAAAATCTTTTTAAAATTTTAAGATTTCCAAAGTTGTACTACCTTTGAAATTTTATGACATTTCAAAAATCATATGAAATTTCAAATATTTTCCAGATTTTGTTAATTTAGGAAATACCAAACATTTTAAAATTTTCAAAGATCGAAGGATTTTGGAAACTTCATTTTTAGTTCAATATGAATTTCGAAAATTGTTGGAAATTTATAGTTAATTTTTCATTAACCAAAACTTTGAAAATTTTTGAAAGAATTTGAAAATTTTCAACCTTTCTTTTTTTAAACTTTCAATGATTTTTGATATTTGCAAAATTTCCAACTGTTTAAAAATTTCAAAAATCGAGGAGACGAGGACTCAAAAATACACAAGTCGTAAAAAGTCTCTTCCCCCTTGTCACATACGATATATTTGATTAGTGATGCATGATTTTGAAACATTATTTTATAAAATTTGAAAAATGGTTATGTTATTACAATCTTTAAAATTTTTAAGTTTTTGAAATTCTCAAAATTTTGGAATTTTTTAGTTCAAAAATTTTCAGAATTTTGGGAACGTGTCTCGTCACCCCGAAAATTTAGGGAACCTAAAAAAGGGGATGGACTAGTCGTCCCGAATTTCGGGACAACGAGACACTTCGTCTATTTTAATATAAATTTAAGACACTTTGGGAAATTTATGAAGGATTACTTATTTGCCAAAAACTTTCTTTTAGAGCATAAAACAATTTTCAAAATTTTACAAATTTGCAAAATTTTGAAAATTTCTAAACATTCAAAAATTTTTTGAATCAAAAAATCGATGTATTTTGGAAAGTTTATTTTATTTTTATATAAATTTAGAACATTTAAAAAATGTTATAGTACATTTTTTTTTTGCAATTTTTTTTTAATTTTCTAAAATTTTGTAATAAAAGGTTACAAATTAAGAACTTTTTTATATTTCACAAATTTTGGAAATTTATAGTTATTTTGTTATTTTCGAACTGTTTTTATATTTTCCGGGTGATTTTGAAAAAGGGCAGTAAATTCTATCACAATCTGGAAATAAATCTCAGATATCTCGATTGTATTAAAAATTATAGAGGTTTAAACAAAAAATTTAAGGTTTGCTACAAAATGATGCACAAAACTGAAATTTGTATAACTTCGTAGAAATTTTGTATCGCAAATCGGTAGAATACGTATCGCCTAAATTCCTCTAAGAGCAACATAATTATTTCGTCCCTGAGAGATTCTGCACATCAAGTGTAGAACCTGCCTAGGTTGAAATGGATTCGGTTCATTTAATTCTGTTTTGAATTACAATATTGATTAATTTTTTTTACAGAATTGAATGCTTCGTGGGATCCTTACGATGGAGGTGCATTACTGCCCAATTATCCTAATGAGACTCCTCGTGTACCTCGTTCAAGTGCAGGTGCAGGAAGTAGTGGAGGAGGTATTGAAGGAGGTGGTGGAGAAAGTAGTGGAGGAGGTAGTGGAGGAGGTAGTAGAGGACGTAGAGGACGTAGAGGAGGTAGAGGAGGTAGAGGAGGTAGAGGAGGTAGTGAAGGTAGTGGAGGTAGTGGAGGTAGTGGAGGACGTGATGGACGTCGTTCATCAGGTCGACGTCGTGGGCCAGAAGAATTTATGACATATTTGCGAAGGATGATTACGGTGCCTATAACATTTATAAACGATACACCTGTAGCGTACGATTGTATTCTTGATGGTAAAACTGAGAAACAGCCTGTTCCAGATAATGACTTTCGTCTAGAGCACGACTATTATGTCTTTTCTCTTTATAAAAAGTACGCTGGACATGACTTAGAATGCGTGATATATGTAAAACAAGATCACGGTACACATGCACAAGTTTGGACGGCTGCAGTTAAACTTCCAGAAACAGAATATGCCTTATCAGGTAAATGAATATAGCGTTAGTTTTTGGTTTACCTACAACCCAAAGGAAGAATTTTGGGAGCTGAGATTGCACCTACTCTCTAAGAATGAACAAGTGTAATCTCACTGATTTCCAGTAAAATGTCACTGGTTGAAACAGCCCGCAGTGTGTCACTGATAATCATTGAGATTTCACTGGTTGACACAGTGGAATTTCTTTAATGTCATCTGGTCGTAAACTTTGTCGTCCATCAGCTGGTTAGGTATGCCACTTATCATTCATCACTTTCGTGCTACCTTTTGGCAAATTATATTTCAAAATCTACAATTTTACTTTCACAACAATAAATGCGGGCCGGGCTGCAATATAATACGACATGATATATTGCGCTTAACTTTGTGAAGGCCCGTCATTACGTCAACGTGTGGCGTCGCTCAAAGTCAAACGCAAGTGGCCAAAGGCCTTCTCACGTTCAATGGAAAGATATTATATCTACTGATGATTGCAGCCAGGCCCCAGACATTTCTAACACGAACACTAGTAAACAATAAAGTTCATTTTCACTTGAGAAATACAAAGACCTGACCAGCGACATGCGCGTACGAGACGACTGGAGCTTTATGCCTTGGCCGCGTAGAGGGCTGTATCACTGGTTGAATCTATATCGTTTGGCTTCACTGGTATATTCAGTAACGCTGTTTTAATTCAGTAACTTATTAGTTCACCCATTCAAAGTCGGAAAATCAGCGGTTCACAAGTGATAATGCACAATATTGATTCAGCCAGCGACAATTTCACTGGTTCAGTTAAGGAGAGTACTTTAAAAGCACTAGTAGTTTATACTGAAAATTTCATTGAAATCTTTGACACATTGATTTTGAATCTTTTTAAAATTGCAAAATTTTATTTCGTTTTCAAGGGATTCCAGCATATCTCAGACCTCACAAAACAGAATGGTATATCTGTTATGCGGGCATAGACTTTGTGGTCAAGGAAAATCTTGAAACAGGACTCATAACCAGTATTAAGCCTATGCACATTCTTAATGGCGAACCGACTCCTCACGATATCATGAATGGAGTTGTTCAAACCTTCCGGGTTGATATTGGTGGCGCATCCTTCTTGGCGTTCTTAAAAAATCGAGCATTTTATGGATCTATGCTTCTCCCATATTGGTGGAACTCAGCAGTCCAAGATCACGTATTGAGTCTTCCCCAAAACAGTGGAGGAACAATGCGACAGTATTTAAATTATTACAAATCTGTGCAGTGAATCTCGACTCGAGTAAGTCGCGGACGTTAAGCCAATTCAAGCGTGGCTAGCACTCGGATGGGTGGCCGTTTGCGATGTACGCCGGGCTTGTCCAGCGAGGTGGTGGAAATACGCTATGTGGACTTTGAGTTAATTTCTCCTCGCTGAACTGGCCTGATGTACGCCTAAGTCGTGTATTCACTGCGTTGAACTAATTTCTAGTGGTAGGTTTGAAGCCGAGGATGACTGTCTACACTCGATGATATCGAATGTCTACAGTCAAATTCAACAGTCAAAAAACGGTCTGTACTCTGGAAGATAGTTTTCTGCAGCTTTCCTCTCCCCTGGCCAAATGTCCAGGCAAATGCGAGTACTTCTAATAAAATCGGATGCAGCCGCGCTTTATATCTATGATGTTAGTAATAATAATAATAATATAATTTCAATCTTAATTATGTAATATTGATGTAATCGAAATTTCTGAATAAAATTATAACTATTCAAAACTTACTTATCAACTAATTTTGCTTTTTTAAATGTAGATGATTGCAAAAACCTTTCGATTATATACAAAAAGGTAAAAGGCTGAACTGAAAAGATTGTTTTTTTCCTTTCATTTTTTCATTCACTGGACACTTGATTAAAAGATCTTTCAAAGATAGGGCAAAAATTTATTATTTATAATATTTTCTGAAACTGTGTAAGATAAAAAAGAACCTTTTTATGATGAAAAAGGCTTGACAATTGAATTTCCGTAACGAACCTCAGAAAAATACAAGAATTTGGAAATTTTAGAAAAACATCTGGAAGTTTATGGAAATTGACATAAAATTAATGAACGATTTTCATAGAATATGGGTGGAAATGAAAAAGTTGAAATTATTTGATTTTCAATTGGATGGAAAAAAGTATTTCACATCAACCTAAAGGATCTTTTTTTTCATCATATAAATAAAAATAAGTGTGAGAATATTGATTCACGAGATTAAGAAGTACTCTCTTATTTTATAATTATAATTTTTTTTTTATTTAAGGACATTGTTTTGATATAAATATGATATACATACAATGTCTCGAGACTCATAATCACAATTAAATCTGCTTCTCTGGCCCAAAAATATGAAAATTAAGATTGTATAAACAATTAAAAAATTCATCATTATAAAATTTTGGTAAATATTACGTTTCGAGCATTATTTAATCAATAATTAGTAATTAATAATTTCGAATTGCAAGCGTTTGAATTTTTTGAAAATATATTGAACGAGTTTGAATTAAAAACGTTCCAATTCAAACTATTTCAGATTGGGCGAAATTCGGAAAAAAGAAGAACAAAATTTCAAGGGAAATAAAAAGAAATTGAATTTTTATCATTTATTAATAAATAGCTGTGAATTCGATCTCGAATGTTTCCACTTTGTTTGTATTTATAATTATGTGGTGCCCATTTCACGAGCACTTCACTTCCCGTTAGAAAATAGAGAAATAAATAGTGATTTTTTGAATAATAGA
The DNA here is from genome assembly GCA_932195095.1 of Andricus curvator. Lineage (NCBI taxonomy): Eukaryota > Metazoa > Arthropoda > Insecta > Hymenoptera > Cynipidae > Andricus > Andricus curvator. Next base: position 21,406 of record CAKNYM010048149.1, on the reverse strand, counting down.
CACACTGAAGTTTTTATTGTAATCAACTTAAGAATAGAAATTTACCAAAAATACAAAATTAAAATATAATAAAAAAAATTTTTTTAATTCAAAGACGAATGAGACAAATCTAATATTGTATTTGGAATGGTAATTTTTCGACCTGAAAAAGGGAAGGGAAAAGTTTTGTCGCACCTTATCGCTTTCCCAGCTTTATGATTTTTTCACAAAAATTGTCAGAATTATCTTATTTGAAAATTTATGTTTAAAAAGTCTTTTATTTTCCTGCACCAACTTTGAATTATCTCGATGAAAAATGGTTTTCTGTTTGAAACAGATGTTTCAAATATTATAACTAAGCATAACTTTCTTACTTTTCAATGAAATGTATCAATATTATAGGTCAATCGATTCGTCTTGAACCAAAAAATCTTTTATATTCTTGCATCAACTTTGAATTAGGTTGATGAAAAAAGTTTTACTGTAAAAAACCGATTTTTGAAATATCATTAAGTGCTGAAAAAAATGCAATAAATATTTTTAGAAATGAATTTTTAAAAGAATTTAAAACTTTTGGAAAATTTTACCATTACAAAGCTTCCTCTATGAGGAAGCAGAAAGTTTTGATTGCGGCGATGTGAAATTTGAAAATTTTATAACAGAAACTCTTAAAATAAAAAAAAAAACATTGAAAATTGAAATATTTTCAGATTCGAATTTAAAAAATTGGATCAAAAAGATTAAAATTGTACTTCTTCTAATTAGAAGCGTTCAAATTTATATAATTAGGAATTTTTTAATTTCGAATTCAAATTATTTCCAATTGAAATCGAGTAAAATTTGGCAATTTGAAATTGAAAATTTAATTAAATGTATTATAGACACAGCTGCTGAAATTCTAGAATTTTTCATTCTTATTGTATTAAAAAAATTGAAATCGATTCGACAAATCTTTCTAGAAGCAAACAATAAATTTCAACCATTCAAAAATTGAATAGTTCTAGAAAAAAGGTTCGCAATAAAAGGCAATTTCAAATGGTAAACATTAAAAATTGAAAACATGTACTGCGTAACGTCCAAATTTTAACCAATCCGACCTTCGCTTAGAACTGAAAAAATTGGCTGACTTTTTAATTTAAAATCGCTAAATTTGTAATACTCCCTTTAGAAGGGCGATTTTTGAAATAATTTCCTGAAAATGCGGAAAAGTTTGTTTCTATAAAATACTGTATACCTTCTTTAATTTTGATAAAACTGGATGATTTTTTATTAAGAAATGAAGTCTTAACTCTTAAAAATAGAAAATTTTCAACAAAATTTCACGGAGAGAAGTTTTCATTCGATCGGAAGACTTCTTCTTGTTTTTGAAATATCTAACTTCGATTTAGACAATGTACAAGTTTCAAATTTTTCTAATTATTAGATTCTGAGTCATAAAACTGGGCAAAAAAACTCACTTTGTTAAAAAATCATTTATTTGTAGCACTATAATTCGGAAACATTTTATTCTACGAGAAAAGTGCAGGAGGCAAAAAAGTTTTATTTTTGTTCAGAGATGCTAAAAATGGATCAGGATTTCTGAAAAATGACCAATATATGCATCATACTAGTCTATACATGAAAAAAAATTTAATATTAAAAATTATATAAAACACACTTTGAAAATAATAATTTGTTTATAACATATTTGTTTTGTTCTTTGGATCATGACGGAATATTGTAATGTAAATCTATGAAACATAGCCGATTACAACACATTCTTATCGGCCTGGGATTGCTTGTAAATTTTATACTCAGCTACACTGAATAATGTATCATTTCAATACATTTATATTATTACAATTCATAATATGCATTGGTATTGGAACATACGTATTTTCATTTATTGTTTTTATGATTGAAAAAAGGGCGCATCTAAACATACCCATCCTGGCGCAAAGTGGTTTTGAAAAAATTTGTAGATATAATTAAGGCGATTTTTTAATTGTTAACGTTTTTTACTAATAAAACAAAAACTACGTGTCTAATGAAAAAGCGATTAATGATAAATTTGTAAATCTTTTTTGTATGCACAATTTTTGTTGATTTATCTTTTTTATAGTAGTTAGAAAGCAAAATGGAATGACTGATTTTTCATTATTTTTTGGGCGATAAAAACTTGAATTTTTGAACGGCTGTACATGAAATTTTTAAATCTTGAAAATAATGGTCTTGAAAATTTTGAAAATGCTTCAACTTTTTGAATTTTTATCCAAAATAGCTGTTTAACAAACTTGATATTTCTTTTTGATTCCTGAAACTGTGCGCCAAATTGCAACTGAATCCGATTATTCTTTCAAAAGTTATCCGGTATACAGACGACCACGACGACGACGACAGACAGACAGACACCATCGTAAAACCGGATGATGAATGTAAAAAATGCAATTTTTTTCTTCATATTTTTCTTATTTATAAAAAATTGAAAGAATAAATAAAAAGTCAGGGTCAACAGTTTTCTTTAACATTTTATCAGCTATTTAAAAAAATGTTTTCGTCCCAATCGCCTAATATATATGAGCAGTACGATAATTTGAACCAAAAAAGCCATATCTTTCTCACTGCAGCGGTCTGTGAAATCACAGGTCCGTGCTAGTGCAAAAAGCAAATCACGTCTATACTCAAAAGTAAATTTACAAATATCTAATTCGAAGCATTTTAAATGAAGAAGTTTCCAACTAGAGGTGGTGAGGACTGAACTTTCTTAAATTTATTATATTTTTTGCCTCTCACACATCAAAAATGAACATTTTCAACCCTATTTCGAGGACACAAATGGGTTATTTGAGGCCGGTGCGCAGCATTGTTAATGCGCATGCCCAGTGCCATATGGGCCGAGTGCCGCTGGGCAATCCGGCACATTTACACCCGGCAAACGATAATAAAGATGCATCAGATTTCAAGTTGGCAGCACTGCTCTATGTTCCGAAATTCAGCTATGAAAAAAAATGAATAGACAAAAGTCACTCTTTCAAAAAAGAGTGAAAACTTTTCAAAATTTTGTCATCAGTAATAACAAACTTGTTATGTGTGGTTCCACACTCGGGCCCATTAGCACCCATGGTCTTTTGTTCTTTTGTTGCAGGCGTCATTCACTCTACTTACATTCTTTTTATAAAATACTTTCTGCCACACTTTTCTGTCCTGGCATACTTCTCTAGCTGACTTCACGTCCATGCATTCTTTCATGCAAGCTCTTCTGTTTCTATGGCTTTTCATGTATTCTCATATTAAGGTCTACTTCAAACATTCTAACCATTCTTTCCACGGTCTGTCATCTTTCATTTTTTCAACATTCTTTGAGGATTATTTCGTTTCTTACTTTGGTTTGCTTTTATTTACCTTAATTTTGAGGCCTATGTTCTTCATTCTTGTATTTAATTTTTTCAACATTCTTTGCAAGTCTTCGATTGACTCTGCTATAACAACCTTGTTATCTGCGAAAGCTAACCCACGTACCTCGACTGTTTTGAGATTTACACCTTCTTCATCGAAGAGGGCAGTTCTTAGACACTTATCCATGAATATGATAAATAGCCACGAGGACATAACGCATCCTTGTTTCACGCCTTGCATAATATCGAACCAGTCACTCAGTTTCCCATTTACCCTTACACTCGCTTTACTACCTGTATATATTGTTTTTATTGCTTGTAGGAGCCATCGATTGACTCTGTACTCTTTGACGACTTCCCAAACTTCACTTCTATGTACCTTGCCAAATGCTTTTTCTAGGCCAGCAAATGCACAGAAAACTTTCTTTCCTACTCTTAAGCTTTTTTCTGTGATCTGTCTTAAACTAAATATCTGATCTGTACAGGATCTTCCTGGCATAAATCCACTTTGGACTTCCCATATCTTTTCTTCTGTAATTTTCACTACCCTACGAATAAGTATTTTTGAGTAAATTTTAATTACGGTACTTAGTAAGCTAATACCTCTGTAATTACTGCAGTTGCTTTTATCTCCCTTCCTTTTGTATACTGGTACGATAATCGCTTTTCTCCACTCATCTGGGACTTCCCCCATCTCGATTCATAAATTTATCAATTCGCACAACCTGTGAGGTATGTACTTGCCACCGTATTTAAGCATTTCAGCGCTAATACTGTCTACACCAGCAGCCTTACCGTTTTTTGAGTTCTAATTCATATCTCTAACCTCAGTGACATAGACTTTCTCAATTCGGTTTTCTAGTTCTTTATGTTCTATGTCGCAGTTCTGTTGCCATATAGCTTCACCTTCTAATGATTCTTTTAGAGAGTCTTCCAAAGCTTCTACTATCCCGTCTGTATCATATAGCATTTCACCTTTGCTGTTTCTCATGCTGACAAACTCTGTACTTTGACTTCCCTCCATCGTTTTAAATATTACATTCTTGCTTCCTTTGAAGTCGTTTTGTATTTGCTTTTCTTTTTCTGTTCTGAATTAACTTTAATTTCCTTGACATCAAGTCTATTTCGCTCCTCATCGCTAAGACCTGCGATGTTCAATGTTCTCTTGTACACTTCTTTCTTTTTTTGTCGGACTGCCTCAATTTTATCAATCCACCATGCATCACCAGACGTTCTTCCTGCAACCGCAGTACCACATACTTCACCCCCTCTAAATTTTTATTATCTTTTAGTGCTACCCAAGTTGCCTAATCTATGTGTTCGTTTATCTTATTCTGAAAATCTATACGCACTTCTGGTTCCTATAAATTTTCAATCTTGATTCGCGTTTGTTTCCTATTTTTGGTTCCTTTTGTTCTCCATCCCTGATCTAAGCTTATTTTGGAGACTAGAAAAGTACTATTTCATTCAGAACGTCCCATGAATCCTGTAACTTTTACTATTTCTCTTAATCTTTCATATGCAATAACGAAGTCAATTATACTGTGGCTATTTCCTATACGCCAGGTGTACATGTGCATCATTCATTCTATGTCTAAACCAAGTAGTCGTAAGAAATAGGCTCTTTTCTAAGGATAAGCTAACTAATTTTTCCTCGTTATGATTTTTCCTTGTTGGATCCCCAAACTTACCTAGCACCCTTTCTGTATCTGTGACCTGACGTTGGACGCAGACTCATCCGTTCATATCTCCTAGCAGAATGATTCATTGAGCATGATCGCAAGTACTTATTGTATCATTTGAAGTATCCCAGAAGGCGTCTTTGACTTATTTTGAATCACTATCAACTGGGGCGGAGCACGCTATGATAAATAATCGTCTGATTCCTACCTTCATTCTAGCCGAAAATAATCTGGTGCTGTTTTACTTTTTCATTCATAACACAGGACCACAAAATATTTTTGGCTGGAGAATTGATCAGGATTAGCCGTATGTTATGTTTTTGGGGTCACTGAGTCCGAATCTAGGCGTGGAATATTCCTATCGCGTCACAGTTTCTGATGAATCAAGATTTAACTTCAAAATTGATGAATATTTACACTATGCTATCTTTAGCTTCACCCAGGAACAACGACGTGGACGTAATAGGACTATGCTCCCTTTGGGGTGCTTGATTTGAGTGAGTCCCCTTGCCTCTCACTGTTTGGGGTTTATTTTTCTACTAGAAGCTATCAGTTTAGACTACAAAAATCTTAATTTCTATTTGTAGAGGAGCGTATGTTAGAAATGAATATAGTTTTTATCACGTTTTAAACACCAGCAGTAGTCAGAAATCATATTTTCATTCCAATACCCTTGACATCTTTTGTCCAGAGGCAAGGGGACTCACTCAAATCAAGTACCCAAAAGGGAACATACTCATATTACGTCCACGTCGTTGTTGCTGGGTGAAGCTAAAGATAGGATAGTGTAAATAGTCATAAATTTCGAAGCTAAATCTTGATTTCTGAGAAACTGTGACGTGATAGGTATATTCCACGCCCAGATTCGGACTCAGCGACCCCAAAAACAAAATATAAGACTAGTCCTGATCAATTGTCCAGCCAAAAATATTTTGTGGACCTGTGTAATCGAGCCGACCCCTTGACTCAAAATTTCATCAATTTATCCGCAACCGTTTTCAAGTCATCGTGTTCACACACCCACATACACATCCACACATACATCCGGACAATTGCTTAGAACATTGTATTAGACATTTTAAAATTGAGGAAGGTTTAATTAAATGAATTTAAAATTTTTGGACAATGATACCATTACATAGCTTCCTCTATGAGGAACCAAAAATACGAATCTTCAATAAATTATTCGAATCTTCTACCGAAACAGACTAATTTTCAAATCAGAAAGAGAAATTTTCAACAAAAAAGTTGGATTTTCAAACAAAAAATACGCATTTTCTACCAAAATAATTAAATTTTTAACCGAAGAAAGACGAGTTCTCAACCAGAATACTGAATTTTCCACTATCAAAGGTCAATTTTCTAATGAAATTTTTTTTTAACTGAAATGATCAATCATTAACCAAGAACATTAAGTTTGAACCAAATAGTTGAATTTTCAACTCAAAATATGAATTTCCTGCCAAGAAAAGACAAATTTTGAACTAAATAGATGAATTTTCAACCAAATAGTTAACTTTTCAACCAAGTTGATGAATTTTAAACCAACAAGATTGAATGTCTATAAAAAGATCAATTTTCGAAAAGAAATGAAACATTTATATTTCCAGTAGAAAAATAAAATGTCAATAAAACAATCAATATTTGACCAAAAAAATTCATTTTCAATGAAAGACACGAATTCTCAATAAAATACATGAATTTTCAACTAAATCCTAAAATTTTGAAGGAACTTTCAACTGTCAATTGTTTTAGCCAAAGAAATGAATTTTTAACCAAAAAGGTGAATTTTCAACTGAAGAAGATTTTCAACCAAACATGGAAATGTGAAATTTTCAGTGAAAAAAAACAATTTACTTTGTTAACGAATAGTGACAATCTTGAGAATTTAATTAAATTTTCATATTAGGAGAACAATCATGAGACCAACGTAAAATTGGCAGGATGTTTCAAGCAAGAATTTTTTTAAATATCCATGCATATTCCAGATTTTTCCGATGTTCTCTCTAAGAGGTGTTCACCTTGAAAAATATGAAAATATATAAAGTTAAAATTTTTACATTACATGCTCATCTGTCTGTTAGTCTGTCAGTCTGTATGTTAGTCTGTGAATTTTTAGTTTTTTTAGCACGATAACTTTCGAAAAAAATAACAGATCGGATTGGCCTTTGGTATACTCTTTGATTGTTCTAAAATGAAGGTCAAGTTTGTTAGCCAACTATTTGGGATTAAAATTCAAGAAGTGAGCACATTTGGAACATTTTTGAGACCACTTTTTTGAGAAATTTGAAAATTCTATGTACGGTTATTGGTAGAACGCAAAAAGACAAACAAAATATCCTGACGACTTTTTCTGATGAAGAGAAAAATACCGAAGTTATAGCATTTTCAAAATTTTTTGAAAACAAACAAAAATGAACATTTTAAGCTCAAAAATGCACAATATAAAAAAAATTCAAGAGGAGGAAAATGTTGCTTTTTGAACACCCTACAATATTTTCATAACAACTTTTTCAATTGTTCGAAAAATCAAAAATCCGAATTTTGATCGCACAAAAAAATAATGGAAAATCAAAAATTCCCTTTTGCTGTGAAACTGTGCCAGATACGACAAAAGATGAATTAGCCAGAATTCTGCACCTAGAAAAGATCCACAGATTGGTTATTATTCACTTTTTCATATGACACGTAGTTTTTGTTTTATTCGTAAAAAACAGCATTGAAAATAGGAAAATTAAATTTTCAATCGAGTAACACAAGCTACGAAAAAAATGAAGACAAAATTTGTTCATCCAAAAAAGAGGTACACATTTGTTATGAATAATGTTTCGATAGGATGCGTAGTTTTTGTTTCATTCGTGAAAATAACATTGACTGTAAAAAAATCCAATTATTTAAAAAACGATGCAAGGTACGAAAACAGATGAACGAACAAAAATTGTACATCCAACAAAAGATTTACAAATTCTTAATCTATTTTTGTTATAAGAATACATTCAAAATGCTGCCCCCGCTCGGATCTGGTTGAGATTTTTACAGTAATTTGGCACTGATGTAAGACTAAATTTCCCCAAAGATTATATTTGGGAAATAATTTTTATGGGAGCTATGGGGGTTAGAAGAAAAATCAAAAAATTAGTTTTTCTCAAGAACGGCTTAACCGATTTCGATGGGCAAAAAATATGTTATAAGACTCAATGAGAGAATGTTGTAAAAAAATTTCGAAATTTTTTTTTCAAAAAATAGGGGTCAAAAAAAAATTTCAAAATTTTTTTGAATTTTTTGTTATGGGATGTATTTGAGGCACACCCACCATTTTCTCTATAAATAATGCTTGAATCCTCTTTTAAAACATCTCCAAGTTTCATAGCAATCGGATGGGTAGAACGTACTTTAAAAAATTGAAAATCTCAAGCGTATAGGTTGCAGTATCCCGGGCGTAACATAGGGTACTCGTACATGATAGCAATCCCTGTAGAACATGTGAGCATTCATTTGTTTTGTCATTACAAGTGTTTTGGCGACGACGTTCACTTCATTCTCTGCTTTAATCTTCCGTTGAAAAAACTGGTCGCAGGTAGTGTTATTTTTCTTCGATAATCGAACCTTTTCTGATTATCCAATTTGTTTTCACAATATCAATCAAGGATTTGGTATATATAATGACATTTTGGATTTTCCATAACTGACCGAGAGAGAATTAAAAATATTTTTTACTGGATCATATCAGCTATCGCAGGCGGTATCATACTTGGTCGAAATGATTGACAAAGATGGACAGATAAACATGCAATACGTGAAACATAAAACGAATGTGTTAAGAGTGCAAGTTCAATCACGGCACATTTCTGAAAAACTATATAAATGTTTCATTATATATAAGCCGAATAGTGTTGGCATGTCTGGCTTATTGGAATATGTGTGTGGTTGTGCTAACGAAAGTAGGACTGTTGGCTGCTGTTCACACATTGCTGCAATTATATACTATCTGTCTCATGCAAGGTACTTTTCCAAAATTCTAAAGCCAGCTGAAATTCTCTGCGAAATGTTCTCTCAGAATAATATTATTCCTGTAATTGAAGACGACAGCGACGAAGATTAAGAGTGGTCTTATCAATATAGAGTAACCTGATATGTGAGAGGCAAGGGAACTCACGATAAACAAGCACCCCATAATAAGAGGTCATAAATCGTACCGATTTCGATGGGCAAAAAATATGTTATGGGACTCAATAAGAGAATGTTGTAAAAAAATTTCAAAATTTTTTTTTATGGGATGTATTTGAGGTACACCCACCATTTTTTCTATAAATAATGTTTAAATCCTCTTTTAAAACATCTCCAAGTTTCATAGCAATCGGATGGGTAGAACGTACTTAAAAAAATTGAAAATCTCGGAGATCTCGGTCGTATCGCATATGTCGCAGGTTATGACTGAATCCGGCCACGGTCACTGACGACACTATAACCCTACCGTTCCAACCAGTGTCAAACTTAAAGAAGTCTAGTAAAAATATTTGCGAAATCTTTGACGCTGACTAATAAGTCGAACAAAATTGTATTTAAAAATCGAAGCATTTTTTAATGACGACGCGTGTAGTCAGCCTAAAAGAGAATTGTAGTTTCCAAAGTCCACCATTTAGACTTTACAGTACGATTCATGACCTCTTATTATGGGGTGCTTGTTTATCGTGAGTCCCCTTGCCTCTCACGTATCAGGTTACTCTATATTGATAAGACCACTCTTAATCTTTGTCGCTGTCGTCTTCAATTATAGGAATAATATTATTCTGAGTGAACATTTCACAGAGAATTTCAGCTGGCTTTAGAATTTTGGAAAAGTACCTTGCATGAGACAGATAGTATATAATTGCAGCAATGTGTGAACAGCAGCCAACAGTCCTACTTCCGTTAGCGCAATCACACACATATTCCAATAAGCCAGACATGCCAACACTGTTGGGCTTATATTTAATGAAACATTTATATAGTTTTTTAGAAATGTGCCGTGATTGAACTTGCACTCTTAACACATTCGTTTGATGTTTCACGTATTGCATGTTTATCTGTCCATCTTTGTCAATCATTTCGGCCAAGTATGATACCGCCTGCGATAGCGTATATAAGCCAGTAAAAAATATTTTTAACTCTCTCTCGGTCAATTCTGCAAAATCCAAAATGTCATTATATATACTAAATCCTTGATTGATATTGTGAAAACAAATTGGATAATCAGAAAAGGTTCGATTATCGACCAGTTTTTTCAACGGAAGAATAAAGCAGAGAATGAAGTGGACGTCGTCACCAAAACACTTGTAATAACAAAACAAATGGATGCTCACATGTTCTAAAGGGATTGCTATCATGTACGAGTACCCTATGTTACGCCCGGGATACTGCAACCTATACGCTTGAGATTTTCAATTCTTTAAAGTACGTTCTACCCATCCGATTGCTATGAAACTTGGAGATGTTTTAAAACAGGATTCAAACATTATTTATAGAGAAAATAGTGGGTGTGCCTCAAATACATCCCATAAAAAAAAATTCAAAAAAATTTTGAAAATTTTTTTTGACCCGTTTTTTTTTTAAATTTCGAAATTTTTTAAAAACATTCTCTCATTGATTCCCATAACATATTTTTTGCCCATCGAAATCGGTCCAGCCGTTCTTGAGAAAAACTAATTTTTTTATTTTTCTTCTAACCCCCATAACTCCCATACAAATTATTTCTCAAATATAATCTTTTGGGAAATTTAGTCTTACATCAGTGCCAACTTAATGTAAAAATCTCAACCAGATCCGAGCGGGGGCAGCACATACATGCTTATCCTGCTATGCCCTTTCAACTAATATAATTTGACGCCTAAATTATACCATTATTCTTCATTTGAAATGAAATACAAATTTAATAATTTGTATATGAAGAACATATAACACGAAGTAAAAACTGCGCGATCAATGTATTTCGAAGCGCGAAGCGCGACGACCAAATCCCGCGCCGTAAGTGCGCTTACACTTTTTTGTTCCTATCATACGATGCACAGAACCGAGCGTGGAACGCAAGGTTCAAATGATTTTCAAATCAAATATCGAGCGTGAGGCGCGAGTGTCTGGATAAGAATATGTTCCTTAAGGTCGATAGAACCTTGAGTAAACAAAGTTCCTCTTCAGTCTCAAATGAAAACAAATTTAACAAATAACTTCATATGTAGAGGTTTTGATAATTTTATAATATTTGCAAATAAACTTTTTGTTTTCATCGAAGTCGAACACGAAGTTCAAAAATCTAGAGGAACCGAGCGTGAAGCGCGATGTAAAAACTTCCGAGCGCGTAGCGCGAGGTGAATAAATTATCGAGCGCGAAGCGCGAGAACCAAAAGCCTTTTTAATTTTTTAAAAAATAAATATTAGCATAATATACAAATATTCATTATATGTTTCCTATCGAAATGTCTCTGAAGGGGAGACCTGAAAAACCTTAAAACACGTTGGATCCTAGTAGTATAAAAAAAACGCGCAAATAATGAAACATTTTTCTCTTATTTTTACTCTTCTCGTGCAATTATGTTACACAAATTGACTTTCTTGCGTATTTGTTATTAAAAACGGTTTTTCAAAGAACATACTTCTTTTGAAGCCTTCTTGTGCAACTTTGCTGCACAATTTAACTGTTTTCAAGTTTATGTTTGCTTAAAAAATGTAATTTAATTTCAAATATTCAGTTCTAAGACAGTGATTCTAATTCTATTATATTTTTTTCTACTATGAATAATTAATCTAAAACATTTTCAGGTTGTGCCTAATTGAAAAATGTTATTGAGATAATTTGTAAATCTTGTTAAAATCTACTAAAAATAACGATTGGAACTTACGAATTTCTCAAAAAAAAAAGTTGAATATTTTTGAAAATGATCTTACTTTTTGTTTTGAGCACTGAAAAACGACTGAACCACTCTGGTAGGAAGCATGCATGTTTAGGTCAAGTCATTAAAAAACACAGCACTTTTAATTAACAAAAGATGACACCGGAAAGCGCGGTCTTCATTGAGGACAAGTTAAAGCTTTATAATCAAAATTAACAGAACTTGTTACTTCACGAACGCGGACTGACGAGACGAGAGAAGAAAATTCGGAGACCAAGCAACAAGACTATGTGTAAGACAGAGAGACAGCACGAAAACAATAAGACCGGCTTAGACATAAAGTTTGATGTCATGCAATAGGAAAATATAATATAGAACAAATCAAAGAAATATCAATTTAAAAGGAACACGAAGAAAATAAAATTAGGAACACAAACTCAAAATTCATAAATCAGTGAACTAATGTCCAATTCCGCATGCTTTTCGTCCCAGACGAAATAGACTCACGATAACTGCACTCAAGATGAACGTTTAAGAAGACACAATTTAACGATTTGTCGATCAAGTGTGCTGGCCTTTGTCTTAAGAGTGACAACCCGAACAAGGCCATCCCTGCCAGGATGAAGCTGTAGAACCCGTCCCATAGGCCATTGAGTAGGTGGAAGGTTCTCATGTCGAATGAGAACTAAATCTCCAAACCTGCGCTCCCAAAAATGATCACGCGTTTGCTGGATGATCTGCCAGCGAGTCAATCGATTCGGAAGAACGTTCGCAAGCGATGGTTCTGCAACTGCATTTAGCGGACCTCCAATCAGAAAACGTCCTAGGGTGAGAGCAGAAATGTCCGTTGGATTATCTGCCTAAGCTCTGAGAGGCCTAGAATTGAGCCAAGCCTCAATTTGTGTTAACAGAGTCGTCATTTCTTCAAACGTCAATTTAGTTGCTTGATAGACTCGACGGAGATGGAATTTCGTCGATTTAACTGCAGCTTTCCACAAACCTACGAAGTGAGGTGCTGCAGGAGGATTGAATCTTCACTAAGTATCATGCGAAGTAAGATATGTAACGACGGAAGCGAACTCTGATGATGCTACAGAAAACATTTCCTTTAATTGACGATCTGCTCCCACAAAATTCGCCCCTTCGTCACTAGACAACATTCGGCAAAGACCACGACGAGAGGTGAAGCGAATATAAGCAGCTATAAAGGCTTCTGCAGTATAGTCGGGAACCAACTCGAGGTGAACTGAGCGGGAGGCACAACAGGCGAAAATGCAAATACAGGCTTTGTGGGAATGGTGACCTCGTCCTTTGGAGGTGCAAACGTTGATGGGTCCAGCATAGTCTACCCCAGTGTTGATAAATGCTCGTTCAGGTGAGGTGATGCGGATGGAAGAAAGATCACCCATCAGCTGCTGCAGAGTATTACCTCAATTTCTGACGCATGGAATACACCGATGACTCAATGCTTGTACCAACCTGCGACCTCGAAGAATTCAATAAGATTGTCGTAACGTTCCAAGGGTAAGTTGGACAGCCCCATGTAGACAGCGAAGGTGACAATCACGGATGATGAGAGTTGTAGGAATAGACTCCGGAGGTAGAATCAATTAACTCTTTTCATCATAGGTTAGAAGAGAATGCGCTTAAGTGACCTCCTACACGAAGAAGTTGTCCATCGAAAAACGGAGTCAACTTAATCAGAGTGCTACTCTTAGAAATCTGCATTTTATTTTTCAAAGCGATGATTTCATTAGAAAAATAGTGATTTTGATCTTGCTTAATCCAGAAAAAAAGAGCCGTTCGAGATCTAATGCAATTGATCTCCAAAGATGAACAGCGACTCAGAAGCTCACAAGGTTCATTAACGCAAACTGCGACGTTGACCGTATCTCGACGTTCTTCCTTGGTCACTGTGTTCCCTAGAGGACCGAGTAGAGATGATGGCCACTCTTCTTGCCTTTTAAGCCACGGTGGACCATTCAACCGGAGTGAAAACTGTGAAAATTCGGGAGCTGATAAACCGCGAGAAGCACAGTCAGCTGGAGTGTCTGCACCCGGAATATGATGCCAAATTGCTGAAGGAACGGTCGTTTGGATTTCCGAGACCCGATTCGCGACGTATCTCATCCATCTTGTTGGTACAGCTGAAATCCAATGGAGTGTGTTAATTGAATCAGACCAGAAATGTAGAGTAGCATTAAACTGAAGTTGATTCTGAAGGTGAGCGACGATTAGAGCTATCAAGACTGAGGCACATAGCACACAAAAGCACGATTCAGCACAAATAAACATTACACAGCAAAAATATGTAAAATCCCTTGATATCTTTGAAATATCTTGAAAATTCAATTGAAATCCACATGAAAAGTCTTCCAAATCTGTTGAAATCCATTAAAAGTTGTAAAGTCCGCTATAATCTTCAAAATAATTAGAGATCCTCGAAATCTTAGTCTTCTCTCATTGAATTCTTGAAATCTCTAGAAATCTTTTGAAATAAAATTTATTTTATTCCGTACAGTATAAATCATTCAAAATCCCTTGAATATAAATTGAATTACACTTATTCATCAAAGTTCTCTAGAAGAAATGATAGAAATCTTTGGAATCCCTTGAAATCTTTGGAAATTTATTAAAATCCTTTGAATTAAATAAGTTTTCTAGCAATCCTTTGAAATCTTTAGTCATTCTACAAATTCACTTAAATCAGTTGCAATTTTTTATATTTCTAAAAATCCTTTAAAATACCTTAAAATTCCTTGGATACAATTTAAATTGAACATATTCAATAAAGTTCTTTAGAAGACACGTTAAAATCCCTAGAAATCGTTGATATCTGTGGAATTTGTGGAATTGTTAAGAATCCCTTAAAGTTAAATCAACTTTGATTTATTTTCCAAAGTTTTCTAGAAATCCTTAGAAATCATTCAACATTCTACGAATTTTTCTGAAATTCCTTGAAAATTTGTATATTTCTTAAAATCAAGCAGCTGCAGTAATTACAAAGGTATCAGCTTACTAAGTACAGTAAGTAAAATATACTCAAAAATACTTATTCGTAGGGTAATGTAAATCACAGAAGAAAAGATATGGGAAGTCCAAAGTGCATTTATGCCAGGAAGATCATGTACAGATCAGATATTTAGCTTAAGACAGATCACAGAAAAAAAGCTTGAGAGTAGGAGAGAAAGTTTTCTGTGCATTTGTTGACCTAGAAAAAGCATTTGACAAAGTAAATAGAAGTAAACTTTGAAAAGTCCTTAAAGAGTACGGAGTCAATGAATGGCTCCTACAAGCAATAAAAACAATATATACAGGTAGTAAAGAAAGTGTAAGGGTAAATGGGAAAATGAGTGACTGGTTCGATATTATGCAAGGCGTGAAACAAGGATGCGTCATGTCCTCATGGCTATTTATCATAATCATGGATAAGTGTCTAAGAACGGCCCTGTTCAACGAAGAAGGTGTAGATCTCAAAACAGTGAAGGTACGTGGGTTAGCTTTAGCAGATGACAAGATTGTTATGGCAGAATCAATGGAGGACTATTATTACCAAAGTGTAGAAAAATAATACTTATGCACTGAAAAAAGGTTACTTGTACTAATCGATTTTTTCTTGGCTGAAGTAAGTGAAGGTCCTGATTATTTGCAAAACCTTGAATTGAAAAAAAGATATACTTCTGCCAAAGTAATTCTAATAGGATAAAATGAGCATTGTTTGATTCAAAAGTACGATCTATTTGCTGGAGGGGAATATTTCCTTGAATCAAAGAAATATTAATTGAAGTCAAAAAATATACATTTCAAACCAAATAAATGACTCATTGTTTCAAATAAACGTACCATGTATGGGAATGAATATTTCTTCAAACTGAGAATATGCAAATTAATAAAGATTACTGTATTTCAAAGTCAAGCAAATATTGTGCAAACTCAAAATCTATTTCCCCACATCAAATTCTTGAATATTTGAAGTGAAAAAAATATCCCACAGATTCTAATAAATATTTCTTCGGCCCAAAACATGAGCGAGTACTTTACAATTTTTATAAAATTTTAAAACTTTGATAACATTTCAAAAATTTTCAAAATTTTTGGTTAATAAAAAATTTACCATAAAAATCCAAAAATTGCCTCAATTCATATCAAAATAAACGGATTGTCTCATCATCTCGGGATTGAGTAGTCAAATATTTTTCAGAAGCTTGGCTAGGATAAGGTATCCAATCGTTGGCAGGTTGAGCCGAACTTAAAGCTTTGATAAAGTGAGGAATGTCAAAGATTGTATGTATGATAAATTTAATAATAATATATGCAGTAAAAATTTGATACGGAATCAAAAAGTAAGCTTTATTCACCTGAATACTTATTAGAAACTGAAAAAATAATGAAGGTCAGCTCGTGAGCGTAAAAATGAAATTCTGGCATATAAAAGCGAAATGGTTAAGAAATCATATTATTTTTCATTTAGAAACAAATGCACTTTCCTAAATTACTAAATTATCAGCTTCTCTCTAGGGCAAATTCTAAGGTGGTGATCTTTGTCTTCTTTTGACTCCTTTAGCAGAATCAGTAGGATTGTTGATATTCGCAGATAGATTTTTTTCTTAGTCCCTTTGATTTCTAGCTTCATTCTTCTTCTATTTTTTTTTTTGGCTTTCTCTGAAACTTCTTTTCGCCGTTTTTGTTCTTGCCTTCAAACTCTCTTAGTTTTAGATTTATCTTCTTCCGCTTCAATTTTCCCTAATTCCTGATCTCTCCATGACTAAGATGTTGAAGCATAGATGACTTTTTCCTTCATTTGCCTTCCTTTTAGTTTTGGGGTTACAGAATAATGTAAATAATCTTTTATATTTTTATTTTTTTTTTACATTTTAGAGCAATTTCTTGTACATTTTTGAGTGGAATCGCCTTGCTACTCAAATTTATAGGTTTTCGTAATGTTTCATTAATTGCATTCTGACTTGAAATCTGACTACAAAGCTGCCAGAAGGATGTACGAACGCCAGTTACTTTTTTGGCAAAGCTAAAGAACCCCTTAACCAGGGATCCCGAGTGCTCTCTGACGGCAGCACACTCACTCAAGACTACTCAAGGTTAAGAGGGGCAGGTTTGTTGATCCAAGTGACTATTATAGCCTTCCCCTTCAAAGCCACCTGACATTGGCTATTATACCTGACTGTTTCCGCAAGAGAAGCTAAACTCAGAACAAACGATGGCTATTGAGGTAGTCTTCGAGATTACGATCGCCGGGGTAAAACCTGGTCATATTATCCCGGGGCTTGAGGACTGCTAAAGCAGTAAGCCGTCTGAAACTATGAGAGAATACAAGAATCAAAGCTATTGATTCTAAGGACCTTGCCAAGCCTGCCAAATTTATAGCTTGGTTACCTGAAACTTCAGAGGAATCATCATCCATCCTCAAAAAATTGGCGGTCCAGAACCCCACGTTAGAAGTAGAGGGGTGGAACATCATGGATGCCAAGAAGGATGCCAAGGTAACCCATTAGGTCTTGAGTGTGGACCCTTCGGTATTCAAAAGCATAGTGAAAGTCGAATTTAAACCGCATGTGGGATTGAGAAGGATTTAGATGAAAGTACTTTCAAGACCGCAAGAGCCCGCAATGTCAGTGAAAAAGCGGGCTGCTCTCGCAACAAGCGATGGATGACGCTGATTCTTAAATGAACAGCGCAAAATCCTCGAATTTAAAGTTTATTCAAATTCATTTTCACCACTGTAAATCTGCTTCGGTCATCTACAGCAGACGTATTATAGTAGAAGATATGGATTATGCTCTAATTCATGCGCCCTGGTGTTGCAAGGCGAAAATATAGTTGCTTACCTATGTTCCGTACTGAAGACCTGAAAGTGCTTGAAATCGAGCACCAAAGTGGAGCAAGACGTCAGCCTATGGTGATTTTCTTAGCATACCTGTGATTCAATTCTCCAGAACCGCCGCCATCAGAGCAGTGGAAGCGTTAGGTGGAATAGTGCTGTTCAAAAGGATGGCGACTGATCATTGGATGTGATGCGAATGCGCATCATACAATATGTGACACTTAGGGGGTCAACAAGGGAGGTGAGTACCTTTTGTATTACCTTTTGACTACCGATTCATTAATAATTAATCGCAGAAATACACCAACCTTTGTGACATATAGATTTCATGAGGTTATTGACCTTACCTTGTACTCTATATCCATTAACGAAGCATTTAGGGACTGGCACGTATCGCCAGAGACATGCGTAACAGATCACAGGCATATATGCTTCTCAGTGACAGCTGACAAGTCTGATCCGATTAGCTATAGTCAACTATATGTCAAGCGACTGACGGGGGAAATATAGGAAATACCTTGCAGAGTCATTAAAAATAATTCCTAGGAGGATGAGATCAATTGATCAGCTGGAGTTTGCGATTGATGTAGTGAAAAGGGCCATATGTGAATCTTCTGAGGATGATTATCCTCTTCGTATTAGAAAACCAGACAAGGATATGCTCCTTGGTGAAATTGTGGACTTCAGGCCTTGAAAAAAGAAACTTAAAGCCTGTTTAATAAAGCCACAAAAACTGGAAAATGGGTTTCGTATAAGATTGGTGTAGCAAGATATACTAATGACATTCAATCAGCTAAGAGAAACTCATGGAGGGGGCATTGCCAGGTCACTCCAAATATTCCTGATACTACGAAACTCCAGAGAACATTGAGGAAATACCCTACATGTCAGCTAAGGGCATTGATTTTGCCAACAGGGAACATGGCCGGAACCCTCTGACAGCCCAGAATATAGGGCCAATGGGGAAGACTGGTGGATGGCAAGCCGGACATTCACACAATCAGAAATTAGATAGGTCGTTCGGCGTTTCGACCTATTCAAAGCTGCGGGGAAAGACGGTATATTCCCAGCGTTTATTCAAGAAGGTTTGGATATTCTGATGAAACCAATGTGTAATACCTTCAAGCCGTACATAGCTATGGGATATACTCCCATTGCATGGAAGAAGGTCAAAGCGATCTTTATACCAAAGTCGGGGAGAAACTCCCACTATGAAGACAAATCATTCCGACCAATAAGCCTAACTTTTTTCATGATGAAGACAGTAGAAAAGTTAGTCAATTTTCATATGAAGGTGGAAATCCCACCGGATAAACCGGTTTATGGTAATTTTTTTGCCTCACAGAAAGGCAAATCCATCATTGACTTAAATCATGCATTTAGCTCCCGCCTTCAAGAAGCAGGAGGAACATGAAATGTAGCGATAGCAGCATTTCTTGACATAGTGGATGCCTTCACTAACACCCCTGCAGAATATATATTCAATTCTTCTGAGGAACGTGGTGTAGGTACCATTGTTAATAGGTGGTTACGCTGTATACTATGCGGGAGGATTGTCCGGTCTCCGCTCCACGATTGCAATGTGAGGGCGAAGGTGAATAGGGGATGTCCCAGGGAGAAGTTATGTCCCTACCCTGTGAGCACTCGTCATTGATGATTTGGTTCGTAAGCTAAATGAATAAGGTTTTTATACACAAGGATATGTAGATGACTTTGTTGTAGTGGTAACAAGAAAACAAGAGGAAACTCCAGTCGAATCCATGAAAAATGCTCTTAACATTGTTGAAGATTGGTGAAACGACCGTAGCCTATCTGTTAACCCAGTTGAAACTGAATTATTGGTTCTTACGAGACGCAGGAAACTACCTGACCTTTTGAACACAAAATTCTATAGCAAGACGGTTCACTTCTCCACATCAGGTAAGTAACCTAGTTATTTTTTATGATTAAATTAATTTGGTCATACGATCACAAAGAAAGGCAATGGATTAGGATGTTAAAGAATCACAATTTATTTGTCATATAGAACCAACGTACGTTTCGACCTTAATGCAGGTCTTCTTCAAAGGTAATTATCACCTAAGTCAAAAATTAATATGACCACAAATTTTAATTTGATATACATTTTTCTGATTGCTAACAAGTTTTTTAAAAACATTTTTCGTTTTTTTATCTGTATTGATGTTGATAAATCCATAAAACATTTTAATTCTATTGTTCATCCTATAGTCATTTTGGAGTAAAATTTAGACTTTATTTAAGTATAACATGATCTGACCTATTTTTTATGGACGTTATTAAGATTACAATTGAAACCTCAAAAATGTATAGAGGCTTCAATATTACATAATAACTGAATTTTTACTAAAAAACGGAATGTTTTGTTTTGGACGAACAAACATAGACTACTCAATGTCTTAGAGATCAAGCTAGTTTTCGCTGAGTAATTAAGAAGGCTGATATCAAATTATCATCCGAAATGAAAAGTGCGCAAAAATTAAATTTTTTATTTATTTATTTAGAATTTTCATTTTTTTAAACAAATTTTTTATCAATTTTTGTTATTGACAGTTTTAAGCCATTTTTTATTTAATGCTTTTGTTGATATTTAACATTTCTGTTTTCAAATAATGGAAGTTTCAATATATTCATTAATGAAAATGGACTCAATAACTCTTCTTTTATGAGAATTGTTTTTTCGAGCTAAATTCTAATATTGTCAAGTTTAAAATCAAAATAATGATTTAATTGTCATGCATGTCGTGATAAACCAGTATTTTGATTTCCTAGTTCACAATCTCTTCTATGCTCGTTTATTCGAGTTTTTAATCTCCTGCCAGTTTCTTCAATATAAATTTTGTTGCAACATTTACATTTTAGATATACAACTCCAGAAAAATTTTCTTTGTTATCTTTATCTTTATTTCTAAATAAGGGAAAAATATTTAGTGTGTGGTTGTTTGTGATATATTATAATAGTATATATTTCAACTGTTCTTTCTTTGATTATTATGTTATTAAGTAATTGAAGTGGGTAACTATTTTGTACTAAGGTTTTTTTTTAATGATTTAAATTTTCTTTCCGGAATTTAATATCGCTTAATTTGCCACATTTGTCAACCAGTCCTGTTATTGAATTATTTGTTTCATTTTTGATAGTGAATTCAATTGAATCTTCTAAATTGTTAAAAGTATTTGTGAACTCATCTATTTTATTCGATGGAATAATAGCTAGTATATCATACACGTATTTTTTGTGAATAAAAGGAGTAAAACTCAAATTATCAATAGCCCTTTTTTGAAGATCCTCCATTACTAAATTTGCAACAACATGAGATAACGGAGAACCCATTGGACTTATTAAGTTCAATAACTGCAGGTAAATTACTGAAAATGTCGATATTCATGTTTTTTCGAACTTCGACTTTACAGTTACTACCTCAAATTACACAACATCGTGAAATTTGTTTCTTATCACTGACAACTGAAAAATAATCTTATTCCTTATATCAGTTGATCACTCACGCCTCTGTCCGAAGTAGTAGTATAACAGGGGGGCTTCTGGATACAGATCCCTGCACCGACATGTTACCGACATCTAGAATTTTCGCAAGGTGGTTGGCCTGGAAGCTTCTAGAAGGAATTTGAAGGTTATATGTTTAGTGT